>BQNB010016073.1:0-72178 GCA_026074375.1 Tanacetum coccineum
ATACTCGGTAAATAGACATCACAACACACTTTCTAGTTTACACCTCTAATAATATGCATGACGCGGTGAGAAGGAAGGAGCCCTAGCCTCTGTCTGGCCGATCATTCCGCTGGCATCTCGCATTCACGCCCCCGTTTGACTGCCGCTCAATTTTAGGCTAGCTATAAGATTCAAGTGCTATAAGATTCAAGGTTGGTACTAAAATACTTGTTGATCACATTCATGGAGGAGATGCACAAAGGGCTCAAGTCTTTTCACGATGGTTTCTCCTAATCAGTCTTTGCTCTCGTTCCTCTCCTTTCAGTTGATTCGGTTCGTGTTCAGTGTGCCATTCGCCCTTAGCTAGTTGCCTTCTTAGCCTCTAGCCCTTCAAGTTGCCTATCTCATTCATATAGGGAATGCGACTTTCAAATATCTTTCCCTTCAGGGAGAAGAGCGGAATACAAACAAGTTATCCCGTAGGGAGACTAATTGCGTGTGTGGACGACTTTTAGCTCGGATTCTGACTGAGAGGTGTGAGCGCGTGACAACTAGTTAATTGTACTATTCACTTGCATTTGGTATTAGGGTAGGTGTATGATTATATATCTCTTTCGTACTATCAAGTATTTACATTTTAATTTAGAGCATCTCTAATGCAAAAACTAAGGTGGTGTTTGGCTCGTAAATTTGAAATTTTGAAATTTTAAATTATTGAAAGTTAAAATTCTTGAGAATTTAAAATTTTGGAATTTAAAATACCTTCTTCTGTTTGGTTGACATAAATTCATAATATTTTGAAATATGTCATTACGTTTATTATTGCAACTTTTTTAGAGAGTGACGGATTGGGGTTGAAATATGTCATTATGTTGCAATAATAAACATAATGACATATGAATTTATGTCAACCAACTTTATTATCGGGTCAATCCGAACATTCGCGTTAACCTGACCCGAACGTTCGGGTTCGTGTCTATTCGCGTCCAAAAATCCAACCCGACCCCGATTAAACCTATTCGGGTCGGGTTACTCAGGTCAAAAATATTCATTCGAGTTATTTGGGTCAACCTGAGTAATCCGAATACTAAGTATGGTCGGGTATCGGGTTGGAAATATTTGATAACTCGGGTTCGGTTCGGGTCGACCCGAATAAATATTTCTTGATTCTTTTAATATAAATTTTATAAATATTCTATTTAAACGAGTAAACAAAACATTTTTATTACATTTTGCTCATATTCGGATTGACCTGAAACCGAATGGACCCGACCCGAGTTAACCTGACCCGAATGGACAGGAACCCGACTAACCTTAATTCATATAGGGTCAGGTTCGGGTATGAAAATATTAACGTTGACTCGAACTCAAACAACCTCACACCTAACGAATACCCCCTGGTGACAGATTTCCTTTAATTAAAAAAAAGAAAAAATACAACAAAAACAACAAGAAAAAAAGTTTATAATTTTTTTTTCAAGTAAATTAAATTTTCTCACTTTTGGAGGCAATCTAATTGAACCCATTTTGGCAAATCGTGAAATTTTAAATCCCTTCATTTGAGTAACCAAACACAATATTGATGAAAATTAATTGCCATGAAATGCCCCCGATATACCCCGACCAAAAACACTCTAAGAATAGCTTTTTACTATTATAAAGAGCTTTTTAAATGGGGTTTTTTTGCATTGCATTAATAGCTTTTTGAAAAGCATTTTTCAATGACTTGATAAACCTTAAGGGCCCGTTTGGTTTGTAGGTGAGTTTAGAATTAGGATTTTGATTTGGATTAGGATTTGAATTTGACAATATATTTAATTAAAAATACTTTTTAAAATTGTTAGTGGAGAATTAAAATAAAGATTTGTTACTTAAATAGGATCGGGTTTAGGTATGAATTTTACTCATATTCGGGTTGATCCGACCTGAGTTGACCCAAACCCGATTAACCCGTATTCAAATAGGGCTGGGTTTAGGTATTACTTTTTGACCTTGACTTGAATTTGGCCTGACCCGAACCCGACCAACCTTACCCGACTAATACCCTAATACTGACGGATTTTTTTTATTTGAAAAAAACAATAAAAAATAGAACAAAAACAAAAAGACAAAATGTTTATAAAAAAGCATTTCTAAATAAATTTAAATTTCTCACCTTTTAAAGCATTTTAATTCCAATTATTTTGTCAATGTATGAAATTTCAAATTCCAAATTCCAAAAACATAAATACAAATTTACATAGTACGTGTAACTATTCTTACCTATCTACGTTTCTTTTTTTTCCTAAGTGTCTCTTTCCCCGCAAACTTCTTCCAGTTAGTTTTACATTTCTATTCGTTCATTCCATCGCCACTATCCTAAAAACTAAAATAGTGAGTGATTTTCGTGAAGTAGTTTTTCTGGACGTGGTACTTATGTTTCAAAAAGTAACTGTTCTGAATCTATCTCCTCTCAAAACTGCCTCAACTCTCTTTAACTTTCTATTATCTATCCTTCTCTCATGAAATCGATTAATTAAAGTGGTTGCGTTTAATAGGTATTCCTTTCGCATAACTTATTTCGATTCAATGAGGTTTCAGGGTTTGGGATGAAACAAAGAAATCTTATTATACCGAATCACTAAGAGTGCCCAGGAAGCCTCTCGAGAAGGTTGTTTCAGGTATGCTGAAATTCTATAAAGGTCTTTAAAAAATTGAATGTACAACTGATCTGTTTTAAGAGTTTGTATAATTGATTTAAAACTATTGTATGATTGGAATCTTTGCACATCATGTGTTTGATGAAATGCTCATGAATTCAGTAACGTATTGCAAATTATGAAATCACAGTTTCAAACTGTAGATGCCAATTGATTTGCAGCCGGGCTCATGTAAGTGATTATTCACAATGATCCTAAGTAATTATACCTTAAATTAATTCTGCGAACAAAGAATAAAATGGTTGTGTTTGTACATGCATGACTATTTGTGAGTTTGAGTTTGAGTTCAAGATAGTTCTATTGCGGTTGTCGTAAGGGACTTCTACAAGAAGTTTTACAACTCCCTAGGCAGTGTACCTAATCGTTGTAGTGTTGTATAGGCAAGGGTCGGGGGTTGTTATCGTTCTCTAGGGGAATAGCACTGTGAAGGCCGGATTGAATAACCACTAAGGTCTAAGGGTTGAAAGAAGATTCTTTTTGTGTTTTTATATTTAATGAAAGCAAGTAAATTCTGGTTTTAGAGAGGTTTTGGTTTTAAGCTAATTAATTACTTATAAACTACATAACAATTATACAATGAAGTGTATTCACCTGGGATGCACTACTCCTTACTAGCTATCAAATTCTACCTATTACTTTGTCACACTTGAGATGTAATGTGTAAGTATTTCCTAATTCATGAACGGATTACACAAACTCGTCATCTATTTAATATTCCGTTAGGGAAACGCGCAAGTAAGGTAGTATGAAGACAATTACAAGGCCCCTAAGAGTATATTAAATGCATGTGAAATATCTTAAGAGGGATCAACCATATAAGGGGTAAGGTAGTATGAAGACAATTACAAGGCCCCTAAGAGTATATTAAATGCATGTGAAATATCTTAAGAGGGATCAACCATATAAGGGGTAAGGTAGTATGAAGACTGTTACCCATGGTATACTTTCTACACAATCACGTTTCCCTAGACATATCAATAGCGATACAGACAAAAGCTGGTTTTCTAGAGCCTAACGCACACATCCATCAACAAGAAGCAATAGGAAACAAGAATTATAAACTATAATCAGTTAGACTCATTGAATCTATCACAAACAACAAGATCTAATCAATTAATGACAATGTCATGCATTCCCAAATAAATACTAGATGAATTAGCCAAGCATACTCAAGCAAGAGAAATCATAATCAACAAAAAGAATTGAAGACATGAATTAAGATAGATATGATAATAAAACCATTACAAGATGTTTATGGATTGAATTAGGTCTTCTAAGTTGCTGGAATAACACCTACCCAAACCCTAGAATCGGACTTAGGGCTGGGGGCTTGATAAAAATGAAGTTATGAGGTTATATTTATAGGCAAACCCTAAGTCGGTTCGTCACGACGGTGTCGCCAGAATCGCGACACCTTCACCAAAGTCAGACACCGTCACGAATAACACTTGACACCGTCGTGTGTAACATATCGAGTGAGCTGTTGAATCGTCAAAATCCGAGTTCGTATGAAGGGGTTATGACCAAAACAATATCTAGTACTTCGCTCACAAGTGAAATGATCTTCTCAATCTCGTGACACAAAATCTTCTAGGGGTTCTTTAGGTCGGCCACGTTTTAACGCCGTCGCCAAATTCCTGACGCTGTCACTAGATAGATCACGACGGCATCACTTTATACCTGCGACGCCGTCTCCAGCTACTGTTTGCAGTAATTTCAGAGATTTGGTATGGTTTTTGGATTAAAGTCCCGTAATCTTGTCCGTTTCTTCTCAAATGGAGCCCAAGTACGTGTATTTGCCTCACAAAAAGGCCATCCAAGTGCTAAGAAACCTAAAACAAAACGATTAAGTACATAAATCTGGGAATATTTGAATGAATTTTTGGGGTTTAAAATAACCCTCGAAAATAGTGTATAAAATGACACCTCATCAAATACCCCTACACTTAGGATTTGCTTATCCTCAAGCAAATGAGCTTTTCTACCTAGACAATAGTACTATGAGGGTCATTTAACCTACTCTTTAAAAGTATTTTACAACAAAACCTTCTAGACTTCATAATTAAAAGCACGAAATGAATATACTATTGATAAATGCTTAATTGTATATATTAAATACCCGGGATTTTGCCAAATAAAAGCCAAATAATGCCAAAAGGATAGAAAAATGTGTGCTTTTGTGTCTATTGTGCAGGAAAGGATAAAAAAGTCAAAAGTGAGCAAAAACAGCCAAAGACCGACAAGAAATGGAAAGACAAGAGAGAGATTTGAAAAGATCAAAGCCGGATCAGCCCGATACAAGAAAAGAAGGTCAATGAAAACCAAAATGAAAGTCAAAGGATCAATTATGACAAGTTTTCAAAGTTTAAAGGCTCATTTGGAAGTTTCTAAGTGCCAAGGACCAAAATTGCAAAAGATGGAAGTTGGTTATTAAGAGAAAATAAAGGTTATCAACCACAAGGGCCAGGAGTGTTAACTTTGAAACTTATTTTACACTACAAATTGGAAATATGAAACGCAGGGATTGAAGTTGCCATTTATTCAAAGTATCAAAATAAAACGCGGCTTACCTTTCCCTAACCGTTTCTAACTTCCTTTCCCGCCAAAAACGCCAAACAAACCCAACCTGCTAAAACACCTTCCCCGCTCCTCTACACTTCACCCAACCTCGTATTAAAGCTCCTCCACATCACTTCGCCCACATGTCAAGCCCTCATTGGCCCGAACACCTCATCAATTGAATCCAACGGCTTGCATTCAAACAATTAAGATCCAATGGCTTAGAATGAGTGAAGCTTACATCCTCTCATGGATTCTCTCTATAAATAAGAAGCTCAAGCATTCAGAAGGAAGAGTTAGTTTTTAGGTTTCAGTTTTAATTTTGTAATTTTCTTTAGTTACTGTTCATTTAGTCGAACTAAGTTTTACTTAAATCTTTTCAATTTCAGTTTTACCTCTTGTTATTTCTATTGTACTCTTCTTTCTACATCAATAAAGCAAGATTAATTGTGTTTGTTTTCAAATTTTCAAGTAATAAGTCGTTTTTGAGCAATAAGCTTGAAATAAGCTAAAATTAGCTTATTCTTTTTTCTCTTATTCTCAAGTTGTCCAAATGTTCTAGAAAGACTTTTGAATACTGTTTTTGTTTATCTTAATTCAAAAATGTTCATTTGGATTCATATTAATCAAGTTTAGAAGCATCAAGGAGTAATAAGCTCTCAAAAGCTTATTAAGCTTAAAGCTGTTGGTTTAGAGGCTAAGGGAGCCATATAGGTTTATGATTTAAGGTCACTCACTCAGAAAGAGTGACCTAGGTTCAGAGTCTACATTCACAGGTTTAAATTCATGTTTTAAACTTTTAGCATTTATAGCTTAATACTTTAGCTTATTATATTGTCTTTGATTGTTTTTAATCATGCTTAATATTGCTTAGTTAGTTTAGATAAGCAAATGCTTTAAGTAATTGTAGATAGAATCCATTTAGCTTTCATTTCCTTTAAAACTGTCCTTATTAGTAGAATAAGCTAGGAGAGTAACTAGCTCATTATTTTTAATAAGCTGTAGGTTTAATTGCTAAACTAGCTTAATTAGGTTAGTTTTAGGTTGAGTAGCTATAAGGTTTTAGTGTTTAAGCTTTTAAAGTAGATTTTAAGAGTGCTTAATTTTGGACAGTTCAGGATAACTAGTGTTTGGGATAAGACATATTTGACTATTAAAGTCAACTTAACCTTGTTAAAACACTTTGTATAGTTTAGAATTTCAAAGTTAACAAGTTTAAACAAGTTTTGAAAGTTTAGTTTGTAGATTGTCAAGATTTGAGGTTCAAAATATTTTTCTTAGCACCAGGGCACTTTAAGGTTTTTTAAGTGTTGTAGATTTAAGGTGTTTTATTCATTTTGTTGATCACACTTGGTTAATGCAGAGTTAAATACATATAGTGAGTAGGTTTAAAGAGTTTTTACCTCAAAACTTGGCCTGCACTTAAGCAATTGCCAAGTACATCAGCAATCAACAGTTCTACTCAGTAAGAACTGTTGTTGCTGTTGATTTTTAAGCTGTCTTTTAGTTTTGAAAGTTAGGAGTTAGAATTTAGTTTTTAGCATCTCAATAGTACTCCATTAGCTTCTTATAGATCATCACTTAAGTTTCATTTTAAAGCTTTTAGTTTAGCTTAATTTTTCTTACAAAAGTAGCATAGCAGCAGATTGAATTTCTAGCTTATTTCCTTTAGACTTTTCATTTCTAGTTATTATTTCAAAAATCCTTTTATCTAGGCTTGTTCATAGTCCATAGGTTAGCTTAATTCTAAAAATTCAGCTTTTAAGATTTAGTAATAAGCTAGATAGCTTATTAAGTTTAGCTTAAATTTAGTTAATAAGCTGAGTTTTAGAATTTTAAGTTCAAATTTCTTGTTATTCTTGTTAACACTTCGCTTATTTCTTCTTAGACATCTCTAGTACACATCATAAGCATCAAGTAGCATCTTTTGGTTTTAACTTTCATCTAGAAATAAGCTAGTAATAAGCTAAAGTTTGAAATAGTTAGAAAAACACTAGTTTCTGTAACAGATTTAAAAAGCTTAATTTTCTAGCTTATTCAGTGAATAAAAGTTACAAGTGCCTTTATTAAAGATGTTGTGTATAAGCTCATCAACAACTTTGTAGTTTTAAGTTTTTGCTTATTTCCATTTTTTAGATAAGCCAAAATAAGCTGAATCGTAGGGACTGATTTGTACTTTTTCAATAGTTTAGGGTTACCCGTTTTCATATAAGTGTAAATTTTATACAGTTACCCCGCCTACCCTTTACTTTCTTTCTTTACATTTTCTACCTTGTCTTTTTAGAAATTATAAAATAGTTTTAATATTTTTGAAATTAGTTTTATAAAATTAGGTTTAGGTTTTTAATTGACAAAATTAAGGTTCAATTAGTTTATAAAATTTGGGCATTTTTGTTCCAATAAATTTCTGCACCTTTTAAGTAGATAAAAAGCATTTTTCTTTATTTTTCCAGTTAAATTTGTATTTTCTAGGAATTAAAATAGATTTTTAGTAATTTCTTTTTCTTAGAAAAATCATAGAAAATAGAAAAATAGTTGAAATTTTTTGATTCTTTTTGAGATAATTTTCTTTTTAAATCTAGTATTTTTGAAAAATAAAAATAGAATTTTAGTTTTAATTTTTAGAAAAAGTTTATTTTTAGTAAATCATTTTTCTTTAGAAAATTATAAAAAATTCAAAAATAGTTAAAAAATTCCAATTCTTTTTCCTAAAATTTTCTTTTTAAATTTGTGATTTTTAAGTAAAAAGTTTGTTTAAATTAGTGCTTTAGATTTTAAATTTCAGTTTTGGGTAATTTTTTTAGTTCTCGTTTTTAAACTTCGCTGTATTAAATTTTAGGTGTTTGCTAGTTTAATTGTTTTTTTTAGTTTGTGCTATTACATTTGTAGTGTAATCCAAAGTTTAAAAATCCTTTATTAATTCTTGACTCGAATCCGAATTATTCCCAATTCTCAATTCACGTCTTCGTTGAGATACGACCCGAGAAGAAATACTTCCCGGTTAAAAATATACATATTGTGTTTTCTTTAGTGAGATTTTATCCTTTTATTTCTCTTGATTGAGAAGTAATCTGGAAAGAATTTTCACGGGATTAATACTATATATATATAAATTTGACTAGTGCTTACACTTCAATCAAATTTTGGCGCCGTTGCCGGGGAAGACGTAGTGAACGATTTTTGAGGATATTCGTTGAAGTAAAGTCATGAGGATCCTTTCCACCGGAAAGTTTTTTTCTAGTCTCTTAATCAAAAAGCAAAGAAATTTCAAAATTTAAAAAGTCAAAAATATATTTTATTTTCTCTCTATTATAAATAAAAATGATTAAAAGATAAAATCCAATAATATAAAAACATTTCTTAAGAAAAAAAAAGAATCAACAATAAAATAATACTTCCAACTGAAGTATTATAATATTATCATCGCAATAAAAGATCAAAACACTCCATTTTGGACACTAGCTTAGGTACGGCTCACTCTAGTGGCTTATTCCATTAAAAAAGAGTAGGCAGGCTTGGTTCTCGGATCACCTCATGGGACAAGGGTTATTCTAAAACTGCCTCGCTCTTTCCCTTTTCTCCGCTCTTTTGTGACGTTAGTTGGTTAGGTGACTACCGTGAGTGAGTAGATCTTTTGGTGAGGTTCTTTTCTCGATGTATTTTCCATTCTTAGAATTTTAGGGCTTAATAAATAAATAAATAAATAATTTTAAAAATTAAAAAATGCAAAAATATTCTTCTTGTCTAGTGCTTGCGCACTCGCTCTCCTAATAATTCTTCTTCTCAATCCCTCTATTGTTTTAATTCTTTCATACGGACAAAAAAAAATACGGTGGCTGCTATTACATGGTTTACATAATGTGGAAGACTATACGAATCCGGATTTTTGGCCATGTTTGTGGTTGCTTCAAATGTTCAAAGGATTAATATATCCTTATTGTCGGGTTGCTCCTTGTATGATGTTGTAGGTACCGAACTTACAAACGGGTTTGTCTACACATGTTGTCCTTATCAGAATTATTACAACAATACGCAAAATTATTCCGATTACCCTCCACAGCCCGAGTACCAGACGTATTCTTGCGAATCATGTGGGAATGATGCTCATTATGGATATCCTTGTCCATCATTTGTTCCGGACCCGTGCTACAATCGAAATTTTGATTGCTTCCCACATGATTCACAAACTCTTCCACAACAATATAATCGAAATCAGATTCTTCCCGATAACCAAGTACGGAAATGCTTACATGCTCAAACGGATCTTATAGAAGATATGCAAGAACTTCTGAATGTAGGAAGTATGATCACATACCTCATAATGAAAAGAGCATCAAGTTATTGCTTGCTGAGGAGAAATTTTTGAAGATCAAGCAAGTTGTGGAAGAAGAGCAAACTCAACCTGAGTATTTGCAAGAATTGTTGCAAAGTCTTCTTAAGGATTTACAAATCCTTAATGAAATTCACATAAGCATGAAACTCCTAACCAATTAGAAAAGATCAAGAAGAGAAGAGTATTGCGGAACTGCTTGCTGAGGAGAGACTTCAAAAAGCTAATCAAGCTTTAAATGAAAGTCAATCTCCTCAAGAAATGAGAATCCAAGATTTGGAGATTCAGAAGCAGCAGTGTTTAGAAGAGATAAAAGAATGGATGAATGATTTAGGAATAAGAGAATATCAAAAGGAGGAGATCGATATTGATTATAGAAGGAAATTGTGAAAGAAGATAAGTATTTATGAGCTTAAGGATAAATTCAATGGTCTAAGCATTGAAATTCGGAAAATCATACAAGAAGCAGAAGAGCTTAGAGAGTCTGAAGCTAGAGCTCGAAGTCAGAAGATTATCATTGACGATGATGACGATGATTTGGGATTTTATGCGGTTCATCCGAATACGATACACACTCCCGTTTCGCAAAACGTAGAGCCTAAGGATTCACTCATAATGGGAGACGGGCATATTAACACTACTCCGGAAACGGAGACGATTAGTGTTGAGACCCTTGTTTCAAACCCAAGTGAGTCCGATGACTTTAGTTTGGGGGAGTGTAATTTGTTCGACATCGATGATTCCTATTACGAGAAGTCCACGAGTAGACTTGCTCATCTTGCTCCGATTTCGCCGGAAATCGTTGAAGCTTGTGTCGATGACGATGATACCGACGACGATGACGATTATGATGACGATGTTTATGTTGATGATTGTGTTGATATTGAGGAGGACGGAGGAGAGATTGATCTCGACATTTCTAAGATCGTTGACATTTCTCTTCGGGAGAAATTAGTCGAAAGTTATCTTTTAATTGAAAAGATTAACGCTTTTAGTCTCTCTCCTCCTATTCCGATTTCTCCTATATTTTGCCCCTCCTCTACTATCCCCGTTGTGGATCTTGATTTGCCTTTAGAGGAGGCGGATGTGCCTAGTTTTTTGGATGACTCGATACTACGGGGTATCGAGAGTGACCGTGACTCGGGGGAGGACACTACTTCTATTGATGCTTTACCCCTTGATGACTCGATGATTCTCCCCAAGTACGAGTCATTTACTTTTGATGACGAGCCCGTGATGGCTGAAGTTAATGTTTTTGACGAAATTAACACAAGTGAACTTTCTTACCCGGGTATAGGTGAAAATGTTGTTTTAGATGAAGAGGAAGATACCTTCACATTTACTACCCTTATGTTTCTACCATTTGTCCACCTTATTCCCGCGAGGTTTTACCCACATCTTACTCCACGGGGAGTGAAGATAAAGTTTTTAAACCGGGTATTTTTGATAATGTGCTTACGAGGAAGAGTTCTTTAACTCTTGATGTTTTTGACCCACTCCACCCACCCTTAATGAACTTTCATGTTACCAAAGCATTGTCCGGGTTCACATTTTTACTCTTGAAACTCTTTTCCAAAAAGTTTTTTGAACCCGGGATCAAAAATGCTACGGTATATCTTTCGTACCTAGTTTGGGGAGGTTTCCACCTTTTGGAATTTCTTCACCCTCATTATTATCCTCCATAATGTACCTAGTTTGGGGAAATGAGTCAAGCTAGGGGACTCGTTAATAAACAAGCGCTTCGTGGGAGGCACCCCATGCTTATCTTTTTTATCTTTTTATTTTCTTTTCATATTTTCTTTGCTTCCCCAAGGACAAATCAATTCGGGGTCAAGTATAGTGTAAAACCTAAAAATCTCAATAAGAGTAAAATGACCAAAATGCCCCTAATGAAAGAAAATTTTATAAAAGCTTAAATAAAATTCATTAAGTGTTAGAAATTATGAAAATGCAACAAATAACAATTATAAAATTTATGTAAGATTAAAATACTTTATGTTATACAAGAAAAATAATTAATAATTATGCCGAATTAATTAATATTTATATAAGTATACATTACAAATTAAATAAGATAAATTAGCGTAATGGCAAAATAAAATATTGGTAAATTAGAAACTAGATTTTAGTCATTTTAAATGACCTATATTTCATCTAAATACCTTATTATATTCCTTATGCATTTTTAATTTTAAAACTCTAAAAACTAAAAAACCACCAAAAACCCTAAAAATCCAAAAGTGATGCACAAGTATTTTTTCAAGCTTGCACGATTTTTCTTGGGTGATTTGAAGGTCAAGGAGTATGGGAAAAATAGTGGGAAGATTTTATAAGGCTTTGTTCGATTTTGGTACTGGTTTTGGGTTCGGTGGGGGGGGGGGGGGAAATAAAGCAACCGGGTTCATAAATTCATAAAATCACTAAGGATCATCCAGGTATTTTTACAACTCACTTTTTCATCCTATAAGTGTCGATCTAATCCATAGAATAAATGTTCATGCATTTTATTTTGATTTTATAAATCATTTCATATTCGAAACCCTACTATATATTTTAAGTTAATATGAAACTCGGCTCTTTAAAAATATTTGTACATCCGATTTTTTATATTTTTCTAGGGTTTCTTTATCTCATTTAACTCAGATTAAATGTTGGAAATATTTAGAAATAGATTTCGAATAATTATTGGAGATTTATTTGTGTTTACCATTTCGAAAAATAAGGGAAAAGGAAAGAAAATGGTTTTAAAATGAATTTGGGTTAGGGTTTTTACTATTTTGTCCAGGTTGTTAATTTAATGCACTGATTGGGAAATACCCAGTCAGTATTAAGTATGAAAATACCATATTTGATATTATAAGGGCTTGTTTTGCAAAAATGGATAATTAAAGATCATGTTTAATTAAATTAATAACTAAAAGGACTAATTACGTAAATTATGTAAGATCAAGGATTTGGATTGTAAATACAGAAATAGAAACCTGCTAATTATAGAAACATGCTAATTATGGAAACTTACTATTTATAGAAACCTGCTATTTATAGAAACCTGCTATTTATAGAAACCTGCTATTTATAGAAACCTGCTATATATAGAAATCTGCTATTTTTAGAAAGTCTATTTTTGGAAAGTTTAATTATGGAAACTTATTAAATCAGGAAGTTATCATTTATGGAAAGTTAATTAAGGAAAGTCTATTTTTGGAAACTTACTATAATTAGAAGCTGCTATTTTTGGAAAGTACCCAATATAACAAGAATACTAATCATGAAACATACTAATCATGGAATATGTTAATCATGGAACGTACTAATCAAGGAATCATGCTAATTATAGAAAGTTACTAAAAATAGAAAGTTACTAAAAATAGAAAGTTACTAAAAATGGAAAGATACCTTAATCATGAACAAGTAACTTATACAAGTCCTTTAACATGTAGATCACGTGAAGCAGGAGTAGTTTCCATCTCTTTCATCCTTCTCTTTCATTTTCTTTGCTGGACTTAAGGTACGGATATTCCGTCCTTTCAGTAAGGACATTCTTTCTTTTCATGATTCATCAGATTCTTTCTTTTCATGATTCATCCCCAGAACTGCTATGCTTCCCTATTTTTATGTCTTTTGCCATGATCCTTTACATGTTTGATTTCAAGACTTATTCTATTGCCCGAGCTATATATACGCATGACCATGATTTACATGACTTACCACCTAGTCATGGAGGTACCATGACCGTGGAACACATTTAGGCACCTGTGTCACGACTCTTTTTCGCGTGAGAGTGAATTTCACGCGGCGTCCCTTTTCATGTTACCAGATTTATATATTCATAGTTTGGGGATGGACCATTATATTCAGGGCTTAATGTTTGCAATCCTAGTTTTACATGTTTTACACCGTTCATGGAGACATTGGTTGGATGTGTGCACTACATCCCATCACATTGGAGCTGATCCCCCACCCAGATTAATTATAAGAGGTCACCCCCTCTAATTACATGTTTGAGGCAGCCCCGTCTATTATATGCAGGTATACACTGACATTATGATTATGACATGTATAATTATAGAGCTTGTGGGCATTCACTTTTATTTATGTTTATAGCAATCCATGATATCTCATGACATCTTTGACTTCACGTTACCTATGTTTACATGTTTATTTCCTAGTTAAAAATAATTTACCTTCATGATGTATTCTCCAGGTTTCCTCAATGACAGCTCATGATCTTTCTCGCTGCTTTATACTTATTATCCAAGATTCATACATTATTACTTACATTTGTTATTATATCCGTTTCACTGACATTATGCTCAGACCGTATTTTCTTTCTATTTCTTATACGGGCAGGTATCTAGAGAGGGAGATTGGGCATAAGAGAGTGTGTGCTTAGGAAGTGACCATTTACTCCTTCTTTTTGTATCGCAGACATTTTGATGTTCTATCACTATCTTGGACACATGTTTTAGTCCTTTAGACTTCTTTTTCGGTTATTCATGTTTGATCTCATAATCGGAGCACATGTTTGGACATTCCAGGCTTTCCACTTGTCCTGGATTATCATTTTATACTTTATTGCCTTTATTATGCTACAGATATGAACACCCAATGATTATGACGTTCGCCTACTCTCGCGGAGCGGAGTTTTGGGTCGAACAATTCTGGTATCAGAGCTTAGGCTCCGACCTGTAGGGCTCAAAAACTTGACCCTGGAGGATTGAGGTAGACATTAAGTTCCTTCGAATCACGTTTTATCCTTCTGTCGCGTTTTTGACCTTTTAGAGCTGGTAATCATTAAACCCTTTTTTGCAAATGTCAGATGGTAACCCTCGATTCCGATGCTGAACTCGTTGCGGCCGTTTCAGGAAAGTCCGTGGATGCCATGCCCCAGTATTTCGCGAGCTAGGTTCGCGAGAGTAACCATAGCGAGCTGGTGCTTCGGTAGTATACTCGCACCAGTCACATTCATACTTGTGCTTTATCGCTTCAATAAGGCAGAAACCCGTTCGTTTCGAGGAAGGCAATTGCCACTAGTTGATGGCTGGAAAATTGGATCTCCTATATGGAGAAGATCTTCGACGACGATGGATTGTAATGATGCTTTTAAGACCAGATTTGAGCTGTGTATAAAGTTCGAGGGTGACGCTGTGGCTTGGTGAAGCCTAGTAAGCCAGGCCAAATGAGGAGATTTGAGGGTCCTTACTTTGACTTGTGGCAGCTTTCAAGAGCAATTCTTTTCTCAGTTTTTTCCCCTCAGCCGAGCAAGAGCGCTTTGAAGAGGGCGTACCATTTCCATCAACCAAGGGCGAATGAAAATAGTACTGAGTACATGCAGCGTTTCACTCCCGCCTGGTTTGGATTTCTGGACAACAAATTACCTAAAGGCTGCTGCACTAGCAGAAGAGCAGCGAAGAACTTTCGTTGGGGTCTTCATAAGTCAATCCTTGACCATGTCGCATGTGTATACATTTTACGGATGTTGCTCAGGTTAGTCGGATGCTGCACGCAACTTTGGAAATCCTTCATTGACATGATACTATGATAGGGTCAACGGTTTGAGACATAAGGTAAAGACTTTACAGTAATCAAATCTTTACGACCTTGTTTTATGTTTTACCTCCTTATCCTTATAATATGTACCGTTCAACTATTCTCCAGGCATAAGAGTGGAGACCGATATCAGTCGGCCACTCAGCAGAATAATTATCGGAGTTACGATCAGAAAAATGACCGTCCAAGGTTCCTGACATGCAGGCGGGTTGGTAGTAACTACCGATAACAACAATAACAACAACTACTCTCGTGACAACAACATGAATGTTGGTGCTAGGAAGACGCGACCAAAAGGAACAGGGTGCAGCAATCTCACCGATCTACCAACTCGGAGTCCTAGCAGTCCAAAGTACCCTTTGAGGGTTATACTCACACACTTGTTTGCGATACACATGTGGACGTATACACCCAGAGAGTGTCGTCGTTCTGCTGTTCATAACTTAGCTTCAAATGTGGACAGGCTGGTCATCTTCCAGCGGGACTGCAAGAGAGAATCATTGGTGCTTATATCGTCTGGTCTGGCTGACAAAAGCCAGACGCATCAGAGCCGTGTCTTTGCACTTACCAGTGTATCTGGCCGCCACATAAACCTTCAGGTACCTACACTGGTGCATATTTATATTCGGGTAACGTGCAGTGTTTGTTTTATTGATACGGGTGCGACACATTCTGTGATATCTACCAAGTTTTGCCTCATAGTTTTTCTATGACACCTATATTTACTTGAATCATGTAATATGATAATCTACGCGCATTGAAAAGACTCGCGCACGAGCATTAACCCCCTTGTATATAGAGATCATCGGTCTACATTTGATGACAAGATTCGTTCATTAATGGCACTTTCCTTGGATATGTATGAATTTGACATAAATCTGGTATGGACCTGTTTAGCAAGCACAGACCGTGCTAACGATATGACTGTCATTCCCGTCGTGTTTATTCGGCGTATTCATGCTCCTGAATTTATTTATCATGGTTCCTACCGGAAAATCTATGAATGATCATTTCCGCTTTAAAAGTGACGTACCTACTATCGAATGGCTGTGAAGATTATCTGCTACCATTCATGACACGACTTCTGACTTTCTTTCTAATTCATGATTCAGCCGATTGTTTCCAGAATTTCAGAGATGTATTTCCTGCTGAACTTCCAGTAATACCTCCTATTCGCGACGTTGAGTTTAAACATTGAGCGTATTCTCGTAGCTGAGCCGATCTCCAAAGGCTCCTTATCCATGGCTCGATTTGATTTAAAAGAAATGAAGATCTAATTACAGGAGTTGTTTGGAGCGAGTTTATTCGCCTGATGTATCGCCATGGGGTGTACCGGTTTCTGTTTGTCAAGAGAAGGACGGTAGATTTAAATAGAGATAAATATCGACTACCGTGAATGAACAAGAATCACCATATCGTAATCGAAATCAACCCCTTACCAACGTATCGATGATTTTATTTGATCACTTCTAGGGAGGCGCTGAAACATATTTCCCAAGATTGATTTACGATCTGGTTACTCATCAGTTGCGAGTGAAAGAGCAGGACATTTCCAAGACTGCTTTTCGCACACGTTATGGTCATTATGAATTCTTTGTTATGCCTTTTGGTCTCACGAATGCTCCAGCTGTATTTATGGACTTTGATGAACCGAGTTTTTCATGAATTCTTGGACAAAGTTCGTCATTCGTTCATTGATGAAATTCTTTGTCTTCTCTAAGTCTAAAGAAGAACACGAGGAGCATCTCCGCACTGATTTACAATTTACGGACAGTAAGAAATTATATGCCAAAAGTTTTCCAAGTGCGAATTTTTGATAAGGTGGCATTTCCTGGGTTCCACATTGTTATTCAAGCAGAAGGAATCATCTATGGAATCCGCGTAGGTTTGAGGCTATCACCATAGGGGTGACAGGAAATGGCAAAGAGACCGACGTCTGTAGACCGAAGAACGGAAGTTTCTTAGATTAGCAGTTATTAACCGAGATTCGTAGTAGGTTTCTTACCGATTTAAGCCTTACCCCTTATCCATGTATTCGAACAAGGTGAGAAGTTTAGTATGGGTATAGAAGAGCGAGAAAAAGATCTTTGAAGAGCTTAAGCAACGTTTAGTTACCCCCGCGCACTATATCTTACTCTTCTATCTGGTACAGGTGGATTTCAGAATTCATGATGCTTCTCAGAAAGATCTTGGTTGTGTAAACTCATGCAGCATGGGAAAAGTGATGTGCCTATTCTCACGACAACTAAGCCCTACGAGGTGAACTACCTACTCATTGATCTAGAGTTAGGCAGCCGTTGTCATGCCGCTCATCAAATTTTGGAGAACATTATCCTTATGGCGAATCATGATGATATTTTACCGATCATAAAAAGTCTCAAATAGATCTTCCACGCAGCGAAATTAAATATGAGACAGAGGCGTTGGTTGGGAGTTATTGAAGATAGACACCAAACATTCAGTACATCCGGTAAAGCAAATTGTGGGGGTGGCTTGATAGCTTTTGAGTAGGAAGTCGGTATGATAGCTGGTATCAAAAGGTGGAAGAAGAGATTATTCGTGACCTTTAGAGCGTTTTGGATATCGAATTATGTGTTCGTCGGACAAGAGAGTGGTTTCTGGCTAGGTCTGAGGTTGAGCCTAACCTAATTTTCACAGATCAAGAACTAGCTGAGAAGATAGACGGATGAAATCTGGGCAATTAATTTAGAATAGTTGATCATGCATGACCGAGTTTCGTGTTGATGACGATGGCATTTTATGACAGGGTACTAAATTATGCGTACCAGAGGATCCTACACTTCGGGAAGCCTTGATGACTGAGGCTCATAGTTCTCCATTTTCAATCCATCCAGGTTCGACCGAAGATGTATCCTAACATCTCAAGCAACACTTTTGTGGAGACTGGTATGCAAACGAGATGTGTCTACTTGTTCAAAGTGTTTAACATGTCAGCAAGGTTAAGATTGAACACCAACGTGCAAGTGGGTTATTGTCAACCATTAGAGATTCCGTTTGGGAAGTAGGGATGAAATATCCATGGATTTTGTTACCACAGGGTTACCAACGGACTCAGAGGAAGCACTTTGCTATCCTAGTTTTGTAGATCGCTTAACTAAATCGGCACAACGTGGTAATATTTTTTTCTTCCTATCCGTAAGGATTACCCCCGTAGTAAAATAGCAGAAAGTTTCCAACAAAGCAATTGTTCGATTAACACGGTACTCCATCATCAGCGATCGTGTCAGATAGAGATCACGTTTCACGTCTCATTTCTGGGAAGGTTTACAGAAAGCTGGGGAACCATGCTCAGTTTAGTACAAAAAGTCTTTTCATCCTGAGAAACCGACGGACAGTCGGAGCGTATACGTCGAAACATTAGAGGATATTACGTTCAGTTGCCATAGATGGGCATAAATTGGATGACTATATATGTCTAGTGGAGATTGCCTACCAAAACATTTGGCATGCAGCATTAAATCGCTCCCTTTCGAGATGTTGTATGGTAGGATGTCGGTGCTCCTATTTGTTTGGGATCAGTTGGTGAACGTATTCTTGAGGGACCGGAGAATGATGAGGTACTAATGAAAAGGTCGCCGTCGCCATGGAACAGCTTAAGGAAGCTCAACATCTTCAGAAGATTACGCCATAGAGCATTCCAAATGAGCATTAGAGTTCCAGCCGGGGTGAGTCCTGTTTTTTCATGAAAGTAATCACCTACACGTGGATCAGGCGTTTGGTATCAGGCAAGCTTAGTCCTCGTTCATAGGAACCGTTTGAGATTCTTGGATCGCGTTGGTGAGGTTTCCTATCGTTGCGTTAGCGGGCCCTCAGCCTACTCATGTCCACAATGTTTTCATGTATCATTACTCAGAGGTTAGCAAGTATCATTTCCTCGTTGCACGTATCTCTAACCCATTCGATCAGTTATCCCGTGAGGATTATCTTACACGGACGAGCCTGAGGTCAAGTTCTAGACATCAAGACATAGTCATGAGGAAACAAGAACGATCCCTTTTGTCAAAATCCTTGGAGGAATCATCCCGACGAGAACTACTATTGTGAGACTCGAGAGTCTATTCGGACTTCCTTATCCTCATATTCTCCATGATCTGGTATGTCCTTTTCAGCTGTATCATGTTTTCCTAATTTCGGAGGACGAATTTTCTTTTAAAGGGGGAAAGTTGTAAAGAAACCCTAAAATCAGAACAAGTGCAGAAATTACCCAAAGCCCCTAATGTCCAGAAAATTAAATAAAAGCATGAATAAAAATTGCAATCTAGTGTTATAAATTATAAAGTAGCAATCATGTGACAATAATGAATTTATATAAATTAATATAATCTTATATTATGCAAGAAAAATATTATATATATAATATAATGTATTTGCCAAAATAATTATAAGTTAATTACTTATATTATACAACTAAAAATAAAATAAAATAGGGAAATTATAAAATATTTTTGGCAAAATTAAAAACTGATTTTATCCCCTTGAATACCCAAAAATCTCGCATTTACGTATTATATCTTTTTATATAACAAATTTTCATTTTGTAAATATCTTAAAAAACCATTTCCAAAACCTAAACATAAATTTTCCATTTCAAGGAAAGGAAACGATTTTTTATAGGGTATCTTGGGAGTACAAGGGAGGCTAAAAAAAATATTGGTTCATATAGTTTGAAAGCTTGATTCGATTTAATGGTGTTCTTTTGATTTGAAATTCTTAAGTAGCCGAACTCAATAGATCCATAAAATCAGTCCATAATTTCATCAAGGTAATTTATAACTCATTTTACATTTATATAGACTGATAAGTTCATAGAGAAAAATTACCCATGCACGTTATTTGAATATTAAGCTATAAACTGATCTAAACCCTAAATAATTGCAAGAATTGTATTGCGGTCTCTAATAAATGTTATAACTTATGATTTTATAATTTTTATGACTTGTATATATCATGTATGAACCAGATAAATTGTTAGAAAAATTGTATAAAAGGTTTAGATAATTATTGTGGAATTTTCAATTCTTGCCGATTTTGAATTATGAAGGAAATGAAGGAATAATTTGGAAAACGAATTAGGGTTAGGGTTTTTATATTTTTCCAGGTCCAAAACATGCTAATGAAGTGTAGAAAAATTATTTAATAATGGGGAAAAATTCTAATTAGGGTTGTGTGCCTTGTATTGGTTACTCCGATTTGTGTTTTAAAAGTAGTATAGGGGTGTTTCGTAAATTCCTGAAACTTGGGGCTGATTATGGCATGTTAATAAAAAGTATAGGATTCTGAGAACAATAAGTAGGAAGGGGTATAAATTTCATTGATAATTGTATATGGGTTAAACATGATTAATTATACATAATTAAATATATAATTGCGAATTGTATATTAAAACTGAGGGACTACAAGTGTAAATTATGAAAAGTACAAGGTATGATCAGTAATTTAAGTATTAAGTATGAAAATACCATATTTGATATTATAAGGGCTGTTTTGTGCAAAATGGATATTAAAGATTATGTTTAATTAAATTAATAACTAAAAAGGACTAATACGAAAAATTAAATGTAAGATCAAGGATTTGGATTGTAAATACAGAAATAGAAACCTGCTAATTATAAAAACATGTTATTTATGGAAACTACCTATTTATAGAAACCTGCTAATTATAGAAACATGCTATTTATAGAAACCTGCTATTTATAGAAACCTGCTATTTATAGAAACCTGCTATTTATAGAAACCTGCTATTTATAGAAACCTGCTATTTATAGAAACCTCTCTATTTTTAGCAGTCTATTTTGGAAGTTTTAATTATGGAACTAATAAATCAGGAAAGTTATCATTATGGAAAGTTATTATGGAAGTCTATTTTTGGAAAGCATTACTGATAATAGATAGCTGCTATTTTTTGGAAAGACCCAAATATAACAAGATACTAATCATAAAACTACTAATCTGGAATATGTTAATCCATGGAACTACAAAATCAAGGAATCATGCCTAATTATAGAAAAGTTACTAAAAATAGAAAAGTTACTAAAATAGAAAGATGCTAAAAATAGAAAGTTTGCTAAAAATGGAAAGTGACCTTAAATCATGAACAAGTAAATTATAATGACCTTTAACAAGTAACGCATTAAGCAGGAGTACTTCATCATCTTCTAATCCTCTCTTTCCGTTACTTGCTGGAAATAAGGTACGGATAATCCGTCCTATCAGTAAGGACATTCTTACCTTTTCATGATTCGCATCCCAGCCACACCCAAACTGCTATGCTTCCTACCCCATTTTTATGTCTTTTGCCATGATCCTTTTCACATTTTGATTTCAAGACTTATTGTATTGCCGAGCTATTATATACTCATGACCATGTTTTACATGACTTACCAACCATAGTCATGGAGGTACCGCGATGACCATTGACACATGAGCACTCTGTGGTCACGACTCATTCGCGTTGAGAGTGATTTCACGACAGGCGATCCCTTTCCAAGCTACCAAGATTATAATTCCATGTTTGGCCATTATTATTCAGGGCGTATTGGTGTCAATCCATAGTTTACATTTTAACGACGTACATGGTGATGGTTGGTGTGATAGCTCTCAACCCATCACAATTGGAGCTGAACCCTCACCCATATTATTATAAGAGGTCACCCCTCTATTACATGTTGAGGCATAGCCCCTCTCTATTATATGCAAGTAATACACGACATTATTATTATGACACATCTAGGGGGGGGGGGGGGGGGGGGGGGGGGGGGGGGGATAAATATGAGCTCGTGGGCATTCCTTATTATTTATGTTTATACTATCCATGATATCTCATGACATCTTTGACTTTAACGTACCATGTTTACATTTTTTTCCTATTCCTTCATGATGTATTCTCCAGGTTTCCTCATGACACTCATGATCTTTCCGCTGCTTTATACTTATTATCAAGGATTCATACTTATTACTTACATTGTTATTATATCCGTTCACTGAGCGTTATGCTCAGCCGTATTTCTTTCTCTTTCTTATACGCAGGTATCTAGAATAGGTGAATTGGGCCTGAAGAGTGTGTGCTTAGAAGTGACCATTTAGCTTCTTTCTTTTATCAGCAGACAATTTTGATGTGTTATACTATCTTGGACACATGGATTAGTCTTTTAACTTCTTTTTACCTTATTCATGTTGATCTCAATAATCGGAGCGATGTTTGTTTCCGGCTTTCCACTTGTCCTATGTTATACAACTATGACTATAGCTTTATTATGCTTTGATATGACACCATGATTATGACGTTTCGGCCTACTCTCCGGAGCGGGTTTGGGTCGTTACAGCCGAAGCGGTAGGCAAGTGGTACACTTTCAAACCCGAGCAAAACAATCTTGGTGACACTTACAATCCGTTATGGAAAAGTTACCCAAACCTTAGGTGGAGACAACCCTAAATTCTCAAAAAAAATTCAAACCCACCTAAATGGTTTCAGCCAAACCGTTCGTGATAACATCATATATTTAATACTTTTTAGTGGCAAAATATCCCCTATATTGCCTGCAAATGTTTCACTAATACTCGAAAACGAGATATTTTCTATCATTTTGTAGTTTTCAGGTGAAATGCAAAAAAATGTTACGGCATAACACCGAAAATGAAAAGAAACATGGGAAAAAAGGCTTAAAGTGTAATTATCTGAAGAATGTTACGGCATAACACCAAAAATGGTTACACCGTAACATATATTAAGCAAGTACGAAGATCAAGGACAACGTTACTTCATAACACCATATCTAGTTACGCCGTAAACATGTATTTGGAAGGAAATCTTACCAAAGATAGAGTTACAGCGTAACACTCCTTATGGTTACGCTGTAACCATGAAGATCCACAAATATGAAATAAAGATCATGTACATATGGAAATATGTGATGGTTACGGCGTAACACAATATCTAGTTACGCCGCAACAATTGTTTATTTATGGAATGTCGTGTATGAGGTTACGACATAACACCTAAACTAGTTACGTCGTAACCAAATCGAAGACTATAAATAAAGGCCGAATTTAGATTTTAGAAGCATCATTCTCCCTCCCATCTGAGGGGATGACTGGGGCATCTCCTCAAGTCACTTTTCAGTACTCTCCAGCCTTTCAAAAAGGAATAATCTGGTCTCGATCATCATCATCATACTAGTTTGGTTCGATTATCATGTTTTCATTACTATCATTAATTGACGATAATATTAATTATATGAATACAGTTTTTGGCTAAGCTTATCTTAATAATTGTCAGTATGATTCATTTACTTCTTGCTAATTATGGTTATCTGTTTGGTTATATTACTTTGACCATAAGAATTCCAAATACGATTCTCGCTCACCATGACCAATGGAAAAAAATCCATGTCACTATAAGGGATGCAATTTGCGAGATAATTAAGGATTAGATGATCATTCTATCCTTGCTTTCACATTAAGTAGAATAAGTGAATCGGTAAGTTAATTAATAAGTAATTAGGACCGTATCTACTTCTCTTCTTTCGTACCTAGTTCATTTCAATTAAGTTTTATTCTTTTCATCAAAACAGCTTTTAAAACGTGACAACCAACTTAAACTCAGATTTGAAATCGCCTTTTAGCTCTTGGGACGACCTCAGATTTACAAAAACTACACTACTCACAATCGGGGATCTCTGACCGCGTTAGTCGCGTTTTGTAATGGTGAAAACGGAGTTTCCTTTTCTAATATTAAAACTTGTAAAGTTATACTATTATAAGAAAATACGCATCAGTTCGTTCCCGAACCGATCCTTTAACAACAATCCTCAAAGTTTTAACAATCAATCAAATCTCAAAGGATTGGTGTCTAACATAATCATGCATCACAAGATGCTAGATATGTCCAAGTTTCGCCGATTTACACCACAACAAAGCGCGATGACAAGCAAAAATTGACACAGTCTTGAAGGCCATCACTGATCGAATAGCATGAGCACTTCTTAGCGACACGGTTAAAACCTGAAATTGAATGTGAATTCTACCTCTACAGTTTTGTCTGCTTATTCTTACCCAATAGAAGACCCTCAATGCTCAACCCAAATCCACGGTTCGATCAACACTATCACAATGTATTCTAAGCAACCGGATAAACCTCATGATCATGACATAATCATGGAAGTAAAGAAGGAGGAAGAACCAAAGGATACACCACAAAAGGGATCAGATGGCCCAACAATTATCAATGAATTAGAATTTGATGTGATTAAGGAAGAAAAGGACTTAGAATGATTGATATTAAGAGCTCTTGTATTCTAGTTGTATATTGTGAGTGAATCGTTTGTGAATCATTGATTAAGGAAATACCCAAGGTGATCGCGTGATTTTATTTAGGATCGGAGAAGGGAAATGGTTGAATAATGGCTTCCAACGTCGTCACATGAGTTACTCCCTCTAATTTTCATGTATTCTCCAAATAAGCTTTTATTATTCAAAGCTTCTTCCTTTAATTCACTATCTTCTATTATAGTGTACCATTCATATTCTTCATAGCAAATTGAATTTCCTTATCGAATGAATCCAGGTAAGTCTCTTGTGTTGCAATACCCATCTTCCTTCCAGTTGCATGTAGGCTATTTAGCAATCCTATTTTTGAAACAAAGTTTATTGCATTCATGAATAATAGTATTGAAAGGTTTAGTCCATACTCCATCATCAATCCATAGCTTTTCCTTGACCCATGGTATTCCATCATTCCACTCATAGATCCAATTATCTTTATATTCCTCATAAGCCTTAAATCCAGGTATATCTTTAATAAGCACATCAACATCGATTTGAGAAAGATAGTTGAATTCCTTGAATGCTTCACATAGAGGTGTTTCAAAGCGAAATATATCAGTATCGATCCTAAAGATTTGAGCAATCTCATTTTCTTTAATCAAGTTATCATTTCTTAGATTAGAAAGTTCCTTGTCGGTTATCACCTCTTTATCATCTCCTCTTCTCCAATAATCCCATAGAGCATTCTTAGTGTATCGATCTATAGTCTTATGGTTCCTAAATTTTGAAGCTAACCAACTCTCAAACTTAATGTTAGTAGGATCCCACTCAAATTTGATGTTAGCTCCATTAGTTTCTATCTTTCTGCCAGTACGAGAAGGTGGATAGAATTTTCTAAAAAAAATTCCGCTAGATCTACCCAAGTACTAATCGAGCAAATAGACTCATCCTTCTGCCACTTGCTTGCAGCCCCAACAAATGAAAAAGGGAAAACACTTACCCTAAGTCAATCATGAGTTACGTTGGGTACGTTGAGAAAATTAACTATCTTCAAAAAAATTTCAATGTGTTCAACTGCGTCTTCTCCATTTGTTCCACTGAAAGCATTATCACCCAATTCTAAGAGAAATTGAGCCTTCAATTCAATCATATACTTTTTATTAGTCCCCGAGTTATAGTCCTTACGGGCTATAGTCATGTATTCCTCCACAGTCGGTTCTGTCATTGTTTCTGTAACTTCTTTTTCACACTAATCCTCGAGATCAGAAAATAAATCAAATTCCGGTGAACTCAAATAATCAAGACTCGTTTTCTTGAAAAGCTTCCTTTTTGAATGTACTACTCGTTTTGGTTCTTCGTAAGGTGTAAAGAGCTCCTTTGTTGAACTCCTGGTCATGCAATCCTAAAACAAAGGATAAACAATCAGTAGGATAGGCTCAGAAGAGAGAAAATACAAAAAACAAAAAACAAGAACGGAATACGAAAAATTAAACTATGCTGGTGTATCAGATGTCGATACGCCATATTCTGTTGACTGAAACCTGTAATTAACTAAATGAACAAATCCGACGTATTGGCGAACGAAAGAGAGATACACCGTATTCAATTGACTAAATACGCCGTATCAGTTATTCGACCAGAACAGTAATAGAAAAGAAAAACAATTAAGAAAAACAAACAAATATGCAAAATTCTACAATGCAAAAAAATCAAACAAATAAACAAAAACACAGATGGAAAATCCCGACACCAAGACAAAGACTCAAAAATAAAAATTAAATTACACTAATCTAAACTAAAACACTAATAAAAAAGAATTAAACAAACTCATACCCCGACAGTGGCGCCAAAAACTTGATGTGTCATTGTCCGTAGTTAATATTTATTATCAAGTTTTACTTTTTATATTTTGTCGACTTTACCTAAAAACAACACTAACGGGCAGTGTACCCAATCAGTTGTAGGTTTGTTGGTAAATAGGGTGTCGATCACTAAGAGCGAGTGTTAATACTTAAGTCTACCAGTATTTTAGTTATTTAAGTTATCCTAATTTATTATATGTTATACCTAAGTTAGACCTAAACAAATAAAAAAGGGGGTTTTCAGCCTACGAGACTGGCACGAGTTTTGGTTTACCTAGACGGAGATTGGGCAATTAACACACACAAGTTGACAATTAGAAGATAGAGAAGCGGTCAAGCTTAATGTAAAGAAAACGTATTAACCATATTTAATATAATAAAACGCAGGTTTTAGTTTATAAGTGCAATGATTGTCTTATCTCGTTGTTGATATATCATTCCTAGATTTAGGCGGTACTTCCTCTCTTCTAAAACCATAGATATTGACAATTCTGACACAAATCACGCACATTCGCATAAAGTCCACGTGGGTTTGATTACAATCAATCTATATAAGACAATTTATGGTTATGCTATTGAATCCTAGCTCATCGTGAACTTTAACTAACTAACCGCATAATAGTCTATTTATAACTAGTAAGATCCACTGTCCAGATCTTTACCCAAGGAATCAAAACGTCATTTGTTGATCCTAGGTAACTTGCTAGTCTAACTTGTTCACAAAAGCAAAGGCAAAGACAGGTCAATATTTGTGTTGGGATTAAAAGCCTTCTTGAAGTTACTGCTGCTAAGTTCTGTGTTACTACTACTAAGCAAAACTTAGTGCCGTTTAATAATCTTAATGAAAAATATGCTAAGTAGTTAGTACTGCTAGTTACTAATGCTAGTGTAACTTAGTACTGCGTAGTGTAACTTAGTACTAAGCGTAGTGATATAAAGTACTAATGCAAAGCTATAATATTAGTACTGTGCTAAGAGATACAGATAGTACTGCTTAGTGTGAATATTGAAGAAATATTCTAAGTAGTTACAACAACATGTACATGGCAGTTAATGATGCTGGTGGGAGGATATGAAGGATACTACTACTTGTTACAAAGATAACAACTGTGCTGAAAGTTACTAATGCTGAAGATTACAACTACTGAAAGATAAAGATTGCTTGAAGATCAAGATTACTTATGAATAGAGGATTGTTTTTATAGAATATATCTTTGAGAATAATGCATAATTTTAGTAATAATTTTGTAAAATCGACTAGTGACTCCTTTGAGAATAAAAGGCAGGTCTGGGCATAGAGTTTTAAGTATCTTATGTCTATAATTCATAGCTTTAAGGTTTTGTAACCCTAATACTTAGGAGAGTATACATGATTATTAGTAATAATAATATAGGAGCGTTTTTATTACGTTGAAATTATATTGTTTGTGTACATGTGAAGAATTCTTCTTATATTAAAAGATTAGATTCTGTATAATCTTTATGTATTATCAAATCAAAGTTTCTTAAACTAAGTTGTGTAGATTATCTAGCATAACTAAACCTAAACAAGCTTAAGGAATTCGAAGTCATTAATAAGATTAACTGGGATCAACAAGTGGTATCAGAGCCTGGTGTTGCTTTAAGAAACTTTTGCAAAGAAGTGAAACTGCTTTTACCACAAAGGCTTGGTTTTTGTTACAAAGAATGGATCAAGTCTCAAGCACATATGTGGCAGCATCAAAAGTAACCTAATGCTCAACCAGGTGAGTATGAGCTGTATGGAGGATGAGAATGAGAACAATACATCTAAATGATTGATTACTCTTAGGAAGTCATAAAGAATGTAATGCAACCTCAATAACAAAGTTGTTGAAGTGTTGAGACTACAATTGTCTTCTATAACTGCTAAAAAGAAAAGGCATAATGGACTGAAGAAAAGGCACAAAGAACGTTAGAGTTGAAGGCAATAAGAACTTTATTGATGGGCATCCCTAATGAACATCAATTGAAGTTTAACTCCATCAAAGATGCCAAGTCATTGTTGCAGGTTGTTAAGAAGAGTTTTGGAGGGAACGCTGCTACTAAAAAGACTCATATTTATCTTCTAAAGCAGCAGTATGAAAATTTTACTGTATCTAGCTCAGAGGTGTTAAATCAAACCTTTGATAGGCTTCAAAAGCTTATCAGTCAGTTGGAGATTCATGGTGAAAGTATCTCATAAAAAGATGTGAATCAGAAGTTCTTAAGAAGTCTGTCACCAGCATGGAACACACATACCATTGTGTGAAGGAACAAGCCTAAGATATATACATTAAGCTTGGATGATCTTTACAATAACCTAAAGATCTATGAACCAGAGGTCAAAGGGACATCAAGCTCAAGCACAAACACATAAAATGTATCCTTTGTGTCCTCAAGCAGCACCAGCATTACAAATGGAGCAGTTAATACTGCTCATGGTGCTACAACTGCTAGCACTCAAGATACTGTTGTTAACTCAACAACAATTGACAACTTGAGTGATGTTGTCATCTGTGCTTTCTTTGCTAGTAAACCAAACAGTCCACAACTTGATAATGAGGACTTGCAACAAATTAATCCTGATGATTTAGAAGAGATGGATTTAAGGTGGCAGATGGTTATGCTAACAATGACGACAAGGAGATTCTTGAAGAACACTAGAAGGAAGTTTTCTGTAAATGGTACTGAGACCATTGGGTTTGATAAGTCCAAGGTGGAGTGTTACAACTGCCACAAAAGGGGACACTTTGCAAGAGAGTGCAGGGCTCCAAGGAATCAAGAAAACAGGAATAGGGAGAACACAAGAAGGGTTGTGCCAGTGGAGACAACTGGTTCTAATGCTTTGGTGTCTTGTGATGGTTCTGGTTATGATTGGAGTGATCAAGCAAAAAAGGTCCAACTAACTTTGCACTCATGGCTTACTCTTTTACAAGTTCAAACTCTGAGGTATCTACTGATTTAAACTGTTCATCATCTTGTTTGGAAAATGTTAAAATTCTTAAAGAACAAAATGAACAACTGTTAAAAGACTTAAGGACATCTAAGTTAAATGATATTGCTTATAAAACAGGTTTAGAGTCTGTAGAAGCAAGACTTCTAGTCTATAAGAAAAATGAGTCTGTTTATGAGGAAGATATCAAGGTCTTAAAACGTAAGATTCATTTAAGAGAAGTAGCCATTAAAGAGCTTAGAAGGAAGTTGGAACTGGCTCAAAAACAAAAAAGATGAAATTCAGCTAACAGTAGGAAAATTTTGAGAATTCATCTAAAAACTTAAGCAAACTAATAGACTGTCAGATAGTTAATGAGTGCAAAATAGGTTTAGGGTATAATGCTGTTCCACCTCTCTATACAGGAAATTTTATGCCTCCAAAACCTGATATGTCATTCTCTGGTTTAAAAGAGTTTACAAGTGAGAATATAGTTATTAAGCCTATAGTTAATAACAGTGAAGCTAAGGCTAGTGAAGCAAAGCCTAAAGCAGTTAGGAAGAATAATAGTGCTCTAATTATTAAGGATTGGGTGTCTGATAATGAGGAAGATGATGTGCCTCAAGATAAGATTGAAAAGAAAACATTTAAGCCTAGTTTTGCTAAGATAGAGTTTGTCAAACCTAAACAACAAGAAAAGACTGCTAGGAAAGCTGTCAATCATGTTGAGCAAAATAGGCAAAACATTTATATTCCTAGAGGCAATCAAAGAAACTGGAATAATATGATGTCTCAAAGATTAGGAAGTAATTTTGAGATGTTTAATAAAGCTTGTTATGTTTGTGAAAGTTTTGATCACTTACAAGTAGATTGTAAAAGGGTGAATCAAAAACAGTTTCAAAATACAAAACCTGTTTGGAATAATGCTAAAAGGGTGAATCATCAGAATTTTACCAAAAAGACTCACCCCTGCCCTAAAAAGAACATGGTTCCAAGAGCAGTACTAATAAAGTCTGGCCTAGTATCACTTAATATTGCTAGACAAGTTAATACTGCTCACCCAAAAATAACAATGAATAGTGATAGACCAATGACAAATCTTTCCAAATCAGCACATTCAACTGTTAAGTGGCCTATTCACAAGAATACAACATTTAAAAACAGTAATTTTAATCAGAATGTTAATACTGTTAAGGATAAAAAAAATTAATACTTATAGGCCAAAAGAAGTAGTTAATGCTGCTAGGACAAAAGCAGTAGTTAATGTTGTTAAGGAAAATAATGTTAATGTTGTTAAGGCCTCAGCTTGTTGGGTTTGGAAACCAAAGACTAAAGTTTTAGACCATGTTTCTAAACACAACAGTGCATCAATCACCTTGAAAAAGTTTGATTATGTTGATGCACAAGGCAGATCCAAGTCAGTGATGGCTTGGGTCCCCAAAAGAAGCTGATTTTCTTATCTAATGTGCAGGGCAATCCACAAATGGATTTACAGGATCAAGGAGTGATTGATAGTGGATGCTCAAGGCACATGACAGGGAACATGTCCTATCTTACAGACTATGAAGAGATTGATGGAGGATATGTTGCCTTTGGAGGAAACCCCAAAGGAGGGAAAATCACAGGCAGAGGTACAATCAAAACTGGTAATTTAGATTTTGAGAATGTGTATTTTGTAAAAGAGTTAAAGTTTAACCTCTTTAGTGTCTCACAAATGTGTGACAAAAAGAATAGTGTTCTCTTTAATGACACTGAATGTATTGTTTTATCTCCAAACTTTAAGTTAACTGATGAAAGTCAAGTTTTACTTAAAGTTCCTAGAAAGAACAATATGTATAGTGTTGATTTAAAGAATATTGTTCCTAAAGGAGGTCTAACTTGTCTCTTTGCAAAAGCCACATCTGATGAATCTAAACTTTGGCATAGGAGGCTTGGACACATAAATTTCAAAACTATGAATAAACTGCTTAAGGGAAATCTTGTTAGAGGTTACCTTTAAAATGTTTTGAAAATAATCAAACTTGTGTTGCTTGTCAAAATGGAAAGCAACATAGAGCTTCTTGTAAGTCTAAAATAGTAAGTTCAATCAGCCAACCTTTGCATATGTTGCACATGAATTTGTTTGGTCCAACATTTGTAAAAAGCTTAATGAAAAAGATGTATTGCCTAGTTGTCACAGATGATTACAGTAGGTTTAGTTGGGTTTTCTTTCTAGCTACTAAAGATGAGACTAGTGGCATACTTAAGTCCTTTATAACTAGAGTAGAAAATCTAATAGATCAAAGGGTTAAGGTAATTAGGTGTGACAATGGAACTGAGTTCAAGAATAAGGAGATGAATCAGTTTTATGTGAGAAAAAGAATTGAGAGAGTTGGTAAGAATAAAAACAGAAAGAGATGTGTAAAAACAGAAAGAGTGATTTGGTAAGTAAAAGAATTAAGAGAATTTGGCTTAGGGACAATGCTAGCTGATTACTAAGCTTCCTACTACATTTTTGGGCCTGGAAGGAAGTTTTAATTCGGCTTGATATGTGCAAAATAGGGGTATTAGTATACTATGCATCTTTTACAGTACACCTTATGTACTCTTTTATTGGTAGAAAACTAGCTTTAGGCATTATGAGACCATTTTGGGTGCCCTGTCTACAAATTTTAATTACCATAGATCACTTATGCATTTTGATGATAAGGCTGGGGAAGGATTCTTTGTTGGGTACTCAATCTATAGTAAGAAGCATTTTAGAGTATTCAAACTGTGAATCTAGGATAGTTTGAAGAATTGAAGAACCATGCATGGTTCCGGTTTAGTTGGAATTCACCTAATATTGCAGGAAGTGGACCAAATTGGCTTTTTGCTATTGATGCACTAACAAAGTCAATGAATTATAAGCCAGTTGTTGCAGGAAATCAGTCTAATGGTAATACATGTACAAAAGCATATGATGATGCAGGTAAAGCTAGAATGGAGAATAGAGTCACCTGGCAAAGAATACATTCTTGATTCCATTGTGGACTGCTTATTCCCCTTTTATCAAAGTTCAAAAAGTTTTCCTGATCCTAGATTCAAACCTTCAGGAAATGATGAAAAGAAGGTTACTAAAAAACCAAGAAAAGAAGGTGGTGATACAAGTAAGGAGGATGAAAGAGATGATCAAGTGAAGGATGCTAGTGTTAACAACACTAACAATGTTAATGCTGCTAGCACAAATGAAGTTAATGTTGTTGGTTAAGGGAAAAATGCAAGCATTGAATACTTCTGATAAACCATAATATTGACTTTGCTTTGGAAGATTTTGTATATTCTGTGATGATGAAGAAAGGGATGTTGGTGCAAGACGCTGACTTGGAACATTTTGGATGCATTTATGCTTAGTCAGTCCTATTTCAACTACAAGTGCTCACAAATGATCATTATGTTTGAACAATGTTATTGGAGACTTGTATTCAGCAACTCATACAGAGAATGACAAAGAATTTGGAAGAACATGGTTTGTTTAGTTCAGTTCAGCAAAAGAACAATCCTTACTTGACATTTCATAATTTGCTTATTTTCCTGCTTTCTTATTACATGTAAGAACCCTTAAAAGAATAGGTAATCCAAGATTACAGTATCCAAGTGGGATTGATAGATCATACAGGATTGTGCTTCTACAATTTAAATTACAAAAGGTTTGGACCTTGGTGGATTTACCAAATGGCAAAAGGCCCATTGGCACTAAATGGGTCTTCAGGAATAAAAAGGATGAAAGAGGAATTGTGATTAAAAATAAAGCAAGATTGGTTGCTCAAGGGTACACACAAGAAGAAGGGATTGACTATGATGAAGTCTTTGCCCCTGTTGCAAGAATTAAAGCAATTAGGCTATTTTTAGCCTATGCCTCATTTAAAGACTTTGTGGTGTACCTGATGGATGTCAAGAGTGATTTTCTTTATGGTAAGATTGAAGAAGAAGTCTATGTTAATCAACCACCAGGATTTGAAGATCTAGACTTTCCTGATAAAGTGTATAAGGTTGAAAAAACATTGTATGGACTACATCAAGCTCTTAGATCCTAGTATGAAACCTTGTCAACATATCTGTTGGACAATGGGTTTCAAAGAGGAAAAATTAACAAGACCTTATTTATCAGAAGGGACAAATGTGATATTCTGTTAGTTCAAGTGTATATAGATGATATCATTTTTGGCTCTACAAAGAAGTCATTATGCACTGAGTTTGAGAAGATGATGCATAAGAAGTTTCAGATGAGTTCTATGGGTGAACTCACATTCTTTTTAGGACTACAAGTAAAGCAGAAGGAGGATGGGATTTTTATCAGTCAAGATACGTATGCGATTGAGATTTTAAAGAAATTTGGTTTTACTAATGTCAAGACAGCAAGCACACCTATGGAAATTTAAAAGCTTTTGCTCAAGGATGAAGATGGCGAAGAAGTGGATGTTCATTTATATAGATCAATGATTGGTTCATTGATGTATCTTACTTCTTCGAGACCTGATATTATGTTTGCAGTGTGTGCCTATGCAAGATACCAAGTCAACCCAAAGGTTTCACATCTTCATGCTGTAAAAGGATCTTTATGTACTTAAAAGGTCAACCAAAATTGGGTCTTTGGTTTCTAAAAGATTCTCCTTTTGATTTGGTAGCATAAACTGATAGTGATTATACTGGAGCAAGCTTGGATAAGAAGTCTACAACTAGAGGTTGTAAAATTTCATTAGAAATGGAGATTTAATTATCACTTGCCAATGCAGGAAATTGACTGTGGTTGCAAATTCCCATAACAGAAGCTGAATATGTGGGGACTGTGGTTCAAGTTGCTGTGGACAAGGGTTTTTGGATTCAGATCATTACTTGGAATTTTATGGGGAATTTTTTTCTTGACATACCTAAATCTTATTGATTAATAAATATATATTTGCATAATTAAAAAATCCTGTTTCTTCATTCAAAAACAAAGCATATAGAGATTAGACATCAATTTATTAGGGTGGATTGCTATGAAATGAAGTTGATTCAAATGGTATTTAAAATCATACTAACTTGATTGTTGCCAGATTTACTTATCTATAATTCTTTTGATATTGTTTGTAGGTTTTATATTGATTGCTAGTATAGGAATGCTATATCCTTAAAATTTTTAATAATCTTTATGTTTTTGTGAGTTTTGTAATGATATTGAGTACTGTTATTCTTAGTCATTAAAGTTTTTGTCGTTAAGTAATATTGCTAAGTTAATGCTGTTAGTTATACTTAAAACTGCTGGTATAATTAACATTGTGAAAATTGTGAGAAAAGGAATTGAGAGTGTTGGTGAGAATAAAAACAGAAAGAGAGATGTGTAAAAACAGAAAGAGTAATTTGGTGAGTAAAAGAATTAAGAGAATTTGTGAGTTGAAAAACAGAAAGAGAGCTATGTGAAATAAAAAAATAGACAAAGTGATTTGGTGAGAAAAAGATTTGAGAGAAGTGGTGAGTTGAAAAACAGAAAGAGAGTTGAATATATTAAAAAACAGAGAGTGTTTGGACTGGAATTAGAGTTGATTTACTACTGTTGAAAGTTAATGCTGCTAGGCATAACTTACTACTGCTGTTGAAAGTTAATGATGCTAGGCATAAACTTACTATTGCTGTTAAAAGTTAATGTTGCTAGGCATAACTTACAACTACTGTGAACGTTAATGATGTTGAGGGTATTTTCATAAATACTTTTATTAAGGGTTTCATTCACTTATTTAATCGATTTTATTCAATCATATACTCTCTAATCACAAACCCTAACTCAATTTCATCATTCATCATTAAAACCCAATATACTCTCTAATCATAAACCCTAACTCAAATTCATCATTAATCATCAAAACCCAACACAATGTCGACCTTAAAGTTTGTTGATACTCACAACATGATCGCGTTTTTGTCTAAACATACTGAAAGTGAAGGGTTTGAGAAAATTGTTGATTTTCTGAATGCAAACCCTATCAAGTATGCATGAACGGTTAATCCTACAATTTATACTTTGAGAAATGAGGCCCATTTTGTGTTAGGGACCAATTTTGCAATTTTGGGAATTATAAGGGCTGTTTTGGTAACTTTGGGATTTTTTCTGTTTGACTTGGGTTGACTGAGAGTTGACCAAAGCTTGACTTTGATAGCTTCCTCCCGGTTTCTTGCGTGCTCTTCCGCTCCTCGTGTCCGTGTTTGTCCGGTTTTGACCATTTTCTTGTGATTTTTGCTTTATCCGTACCTACACAATCAGAAAGACAAAACAAGCAATATACAAGCCTTTTATGCACATTTTTGGTCTTTATTGGGCCATTTTTGATATAAATGGATATGTGTTTTCACACATATCAAAATTCCCCAAACTAAGCGATTGCGTGTCCTCACGCAATATTATATGCTTTATAACCAAATACCTCAAAACTTCCCCAAACTAAACCTTTGAAAAGTAGCAAAGATTTTTGTGGAGAGAGCTAAGAAATCACAAGTTATAAAACACCCCTATTTCCCATTTTCTAAAACCTCTTTTTCATTTTTTTTTATTAATAATGTTATTTTGACTTTCGTTATTTCCATAACTGTTAGGGATCATAGAACAAGATGCATTTCGATTCCGAGAATGCCCCAAAAAGGATAAATTCATCGTTCCCGACTTTTCACTTATCCAAACCAAGCTTAAAACAAAATCACAGCTAAATATCAGTAAAGATGCTAACACTACTCATATTTGCAACTTGTGAACTTTTTACTCCCGACATTAATTATATCTTAAGTGAGTGTGCTATTTTGAATTTCAACCATGCATCAACTTTTTGGAAAGGGCTACCACTACTACTACTAGCTTAGATGCAGAACAGGATAGGGGTAACATCAATAAGACCCAATCTAAGACAACACTTAATGAATCAAGTTCCTTAGGAACTAGTTCAGGTAGTGGTCCCAGGCGCCAAGAAACCATGAGGGATACTATTGCTCAAACTGGGTTTGAGAATGTATCTAAAACTTCTAATGATTCACTGCTCGCAGGAGTTAACACACCTCAAAGTGATGAGGATAGTCTGAAACTAAAGGAATTGATGGAATTATGTACCAACTTGCAAAATAGAGTTATTGATCTGGAGAAAACTAAGACCTCTCAAGCTTAGGAGATTACAAGTTTGAAAAGGAGGGTCAAGAGACTAGAGAAGAAAGGAGGATCAAGAACTCATGGGCTTAAAAGATTATACAAGGTTGGTTTGTCTAGAAGAGTGGAATCCTTTGATGAAGAAGGTTTGGGTGAGGAGGATGCATCCAAACAGGGGAGGATTGATGATATTGATGCTAATGAAGACATTTATCTGGTCAATGTTCACAGAGATGAAGATATGTTTGGGGTAAATGATCTTGAAGGTGATGAGGTGATTGTTGAAACTGAAGTTGATCATGAGGTGGTTGTTGAAACTGAAGTTGCTTCTAAAGATGTGAACTTAAGTGTTGATGAAGTTACTTTAGCTCAAGCACTTGCAGCTTTGAAAAGTGCAAAACCCAAGGCTGACAAGGTTATGTTACAAGAACCAGAGCAGGGTACAATTACAACAACAACTGCTGCTACAACAGTTACAGCTGCTAGCACAAGACCCAAGGCTAAAGGGCTTGTTATTCATGAAGAGGAGCAAGCAACTACACCAATAGTTTCTTCTCAACAACCATCACAGGTTAAGGTTCAGGACAAGGGTAAAGGAATCATGGTAGAAGAACCTTTGAAGATGAAGAAGAAAGATCAAATCAGTTTTGATGAACAAGAAGCTATAAGATTACAAGCTGAATTTGATGAAGAGGAGAGACTTGCAAGGGAAAAAGATGAAGCCAATGTTGCTTTAACTGAAGAATGGAATGATATTCAGGCTAAGATTGATGTTGATTATCAATTGGCTCAAAGATTGCAAGCTCAGGAGCAAGAAGAATTGACTGATGAAGAAAAGGCAAGATTGTTTGTACAATTCTTAGAGCAAAGAAGAAAACATTTTGCAGCTAAGAGAGCAGAAGAGAAAAGGAACAGACCTCCAACAAGAGCTCAACAAAGGAGTATCATGTGTACTTATTTGAAAAACATGGAAGGATGGAAGCCTAAAAGCTTAAAGAACAAGTCTTTTGCCAATATTCAAAAATTGTTTGACAAAGCTTTCAAAAGGGTGAACACCTTTGTTGACTACAAAACTGAGTTGATGGAAGAGAGTTCCAAGAAAGCTGAAGCAGAGATAGCACAAGAAAGCAGTTCAAAGAGAACAGGGGAAGCTCTGGAACAAGAAAGCTCTAAAAAGCAAAAAGTAGAAGATGACAAAGAGTTTGAAGAGCTTAAACAATGTTTGGAAATAATTCCAGATGATAGAGATGATGTAACTATTGATGTTACACCTTTATCTACTAAATCTCCAACCATTGTTGACTACAAGATCTACAAAGAAGGGAAGAAACGCTATTTCTAAATTATCTGAGCAGATGGTAATTCTCAAATGTATTTAACTTTTGGAAAGATGCTTAAAAATATTAACATAGAAGACTTGGAAGTTCTTTGGAGCATAGTTAAAGCTAGATTTAAAAAGACAGAGCCAGTGAATTACATGGATAATTTCTTACTTCTTAATTTGAAGACCATGTTTGAACATCATGTTGAAGATAGTGTATGGAAGAATCATTAAGGATTAGTTAAAGTGCTAAACTGGAAGCTTTATGATTCTTGTGGAGTTCATTGTGTAACAATGCAGTCCATACTTTATTATCTGTTGGTTGAGAAGATGTATCCACTTATAAATCACACACTAAGTCAAATGTTCAATGATGTGAAGCTTTAAGTTGATTATGAGTGTGAAATGGCATTTGAGCTTCTTAGATTGGTCAAGAAACATCTTAAGGAAGGCTATGTACCTGAATGAAGTGTTTGGAAGCATCCTCCTGGTGATTAATGAAGCTTTCAATGAAGAAACTTGAGATTTTGAAGGAGAATATCAAGTTTAGGGGAGGATTGTTGGGATTAAAAGCCTTTTTGAAGTTACTGCTACTAAGGTTTGTGTTACTGCTGCTAAGTAAAACTTAGTGCTGTTTAGTAATCTTAATGAAAAAAATATGCTAAGTAGTTAGTACTGCTAGTGTAACTTAGTACTACTAGTGTAACTTAGTACTGCTAGTGTATATTAGTACTGCTAGTTACTACTGCTAGTATATGTTAGTACTGCTAGAGTAAAAATAAAAAAAAATAGTAATCTTGTGATGATTGAAGAAAATATATTAAAGTAGTTACTCTGCTTTGTACATAGCTAATGATCTGATGTATAAGTTACTACTGCTTGTTATGAGTTAATGATGCTAGTACAAAGTTCAAATGCTGAAAAGTTACAACTGCTAAAAGGAAAAGATTGCTTGAAGATAAGATTAATTATGAGATAAGGATTGTTATTAATTGAATAGATGTTGTGTATTAATCTAAGTTTTGTAATTATTGTAAATTGACTAGGATCCTTTGTGTATAATGGAGGACCTTGGGATATTAGTTTTATGTATCTTAGTCGTATAATTCATAGCTTCAAGGTTTTGTAACCCTAATACTAGGAGAGTATTAGTATTATTTGTAATAATAATATTGGAGCTTTTATTGTTGAAATTATATTGTTTTGTGTTACTAAAAAATTCTTCTTATATTAAAGATTAGATTCCGCATAATCTTTAGTATTATCAAACAAAGTTTCTTAAACTAAGTTGTGTTAGATTTATCTAGCATAACTAATCCTTAAACAAGCTTAAAGAATTCGATCATTAGAAGTTAACTGGGATCAACAATTATCCAAAGCATGACTCGCGAATAATTAAATTGATGATTTTAATAAAAACCGACTAAAAATAATAAAATAAATTCTATAAAATTTAGAAAATAAAAATAAAGCTCGGGATAAATAGTGACTTGAAACACAAGTTGCAAAAAAACAAGCGTTAAATGCTAAGAGTAATGTGACCACATAAAAGTGACTCCATAAATAATTAAGAGAGTCAATTATCATACGTTTGCTTTCGGTTATTGACCTCAAAATTAACGGATGTCACACACGATCCCCGACCTGAAATTCTATAGGTCATCTTCTTTTGTCAGCATAGTGGTAGTAGTAAACAAATTTATATATATATAGTATTAATCCCGTGAAAATTCTTTCCAAATTACTTCTCAAACAAGAGAAATAAAAGGTAAAAATCTCACTAAAGAAAACACAATATGTATATTTTTAACCGGGAAGTATTTTTCTCCTCGGGTCGTATCCCAACGAAATCGTGAATTGAGATTTGGGAATAATTCGGATTCAAGTTAAGAATGATAAAGGATTTTTGAATTTTGAATTATACTACAAATATAATAGAACAATTATACTATAGAAACGATTAAAGAAACTAAAATCAATTAACTAGCACGAAAAATTAACAAATGTGAATTACAAACGTGAGCTAAAATGAGAATTTAAAATCTAAAGAGTTGGAGAATACACAGAACAATGCTTTGGCTAAGCTTCCCATGCTCAAACTCGGGGAGTATGAGATGTGGGAGATCAGGATTAAACAGTATTTTCAGATCCAGGATTATGCTCTATGGGAGGTCATAGAGAATGGGAATTCATGGGTACCTATTCCTGTAACAACACCACCAGAAAGTGGTACATCAACAACAACAAAGATGACTGTGCCTGCTACTATTGAAGAAAAGACATGTAAAAAGAATGATGTAAAGGCAAGAAGTCTACTACTCATGGCACTGTCCAATGAACATCAGCTTACCTTCAACCAGTATGTTGATGCTCAATCAGTGTTTGCTGCATTAAAGCTCGATTTAGAGGCAATGAAGCAACAAAGAAGACACAGAAGGCTCTGTTGAAACAACAGTATGAAAACTTTAGTGCTTCAAGCTCAGAATTACTTGATTCTATCTTTAACAGGCTTCAAAAGCCTATTAGTAGATTGGCAATTCTAGGTGTGGTTACTCCACCATAAGATCTAAATGTAAAATTTTTAAGGAACTTACCTTCTGAATGGGATACACATGTTGTAGTTTGGATGAACAAACCTGATTTTGATACTATGGGTTTGGATGATCTGTATAACAATTTTAAAATTGTTGAACAGAAGGTTAAGAAATCTGCTGGTGCAAGCAATGATGATAAAAACTTGGCATTTGGTAACTACTTCAGATGCAAGCAATACTAATAATATTAATACTGTTAACCCAGAAGTTAGTACTGCTACCACAAAGGTTAATACTGCCAGTACTGAAATTAGTACTGCTAGCTTTAGTGATGCCACAGTATATGCCTTTCTATCCACTCAACCAAAAGGGTCTCAACTAGTTCATGAAGACCTTGAGCAACTTCATGATGATGATTTGGAAGAAATGGATTTAAAGTGGAATATGGCACTACTAAGCATGAGGGCAAGAAAGTTCTATCAGAGAACTAGAAGGAAAATCATCATTGATGGAAGCAATACTGCTGGATATGATAAATCAAAGGTAGAATGTTTCAACTGCCATAAAATGGGACATTTTTTCAAGGAATGCATGAGCCACCTAGGAGTAAAGACAAACAAAATTGAGAATCAAGGTAGCTCAACAAAGACTTTAAAGATTGAAGATGCTTCTGAAAAGGCAAATGTTGTGCCTAAAGATGGTGTTTAGCTTGATTGGAGTGACATGGCAGAGGAAGAGATTCAGGCAAACATGGCTCTCATGCATTCTTAGATTCTGAGGTAAAAAATGATAAATCTTGTTCAAAAAATTATCTGAAAAACTATGAATCTCATAAAAGAAACAGTATGATGATTTGCTTGTTAAATTAAGTGATACTCATTTAAAGTCACAACATACAAAAGAGGTATAGCAAATTTAGCAGAGTCAAATTGTTAAATATAAAGAACAAAGTTCTTTTCTCTGAGGAAATTGCTCAAACTTAAAAGAAGTGTAGGTTTGTAAAGAAAATGAGTTAGATTACTTAGGGACTTGAGCTTGAAAAGGTTAAACAGGAAAAGGATGGCATTGATTTTAAGATTAAAGATTTTAATAAATTTGCTAAAGACCTAGATGAAATGTTAGAAAGCGTCAGATAACTGCCAAAGGGAGCAGAAAGAGTAGGTTATAATGCTGTCCCCTCACCTCATCCTTTGATTCTTAATAGACCAACAACTTTAGACTTATCTTATTCAGGTCTTGAAGAATTCAAAGAACCTGAGGTTAATGAGTATGGTCCTAGGGATTCTAGTTTAAAGCCTACCACTGGTTGTGATAAAGAGTCAGATAATTCTAAGGAGAATACTGATGACTCTTTGGAACAACATCAAATGACTGATACTGAAACTAGCTCTTTTGAGTCTCCACTTAAGGTTGACAAAGATTAGAAAGAAAAGTTTTTTTCTATCCTGCTAATCATGTAGAGTCTGTCAATCAAATAGAAAAACCATTAAAAGACAGTGTAGATATGCGAGATAACAGTTCACAAAAAGACCTAGGGGAAACCAAAGGAACTGGAATGGTAAAATCCAATCAGTTAGGATGTAACTTTGTATTTAATAACAAAGCATGTTTTATCTGTGGAAGTTTTGATCACATTCAATACAGCTGTCCTAACCAACAGAGGAAAAGAATAGTAAGTGGAAATAATTATAACAAAAAGGATAATGACTACTATTCTAAAACCCTCTCATCCTATGCACATAAACATAATGGCTCCAGAGTAGTCTTAATGAAGACTAGACTAAAATCTTTTAATACTGCAAGGCCTGTTAATACTGTTAGGTCTGTTAACACTGGTTGACCTTTTAGTATTGCTAGGTCTTTTAATACTATTAGGCCTTTTTATACTGCTCACCCTAAATCAACAATTCATTATGCTAGACCAAGGACATATTTTCAAAATCAAGCACAATCAACTGTTCACATGCCCTTTTACAAGAGAACAACATTAACAAAAAGGTGTTTATAATACCAAAGTTTTAATACTGGTAGGCCCATTAGATCAACAGTTAATACTGCAGGGCAAGGTGTTTTAATGTTGTTAAGCCCTCACTTTTAGTTTGGAGAACCATCAAACCCAATGGGCATCACTATTTTCAACAAATATAATTACATTGATGCACATGGCAGATCCAAGTCAGTAATGGCTTAGGTCCCCAAAGAAAACTAACTTCATAAGTTTTTTTGTGCAGAGCAATTCACAACTAAATGATAAAGGCTTTGTTGATAGTGGATGCTCAAGGCACATGACTAGAAACATAGCCCATCTTTCAGATTTCAAAGACTTTGATGGAGGTTATGTTACTTTTGGTGGAGGAGCCTATGGAGGCAGAATTACTGGCAAAGGTGCTATTAAAACTGATAATCTTGATTTTGATAATGTACGTGCAGTTAAAAATTAGTACTCAAGTTATTATGTTAAGACTGTTGACAACCTGTTACTTATAGTTAGTACTTCTAAGTTATTTCTATGTCCTCACTGTTAATCCTGTTAGTAACATTTAATACTGCTAAACAAGAAAAATGGTTAGATTATGTTTTTCTTGGTTTTGAGCTATCTCTTTCAGGATAAACAATGAAGTATGGTTGAAAATACTGATATAATTTGTGAAATTAGTTACTCAATGATGCATTATTTGATGGGAGGAATGATTGTTTTGTTCTTAAATGTTAGTTTTTAACACCACACAACAAATGGTCATCAGTTTACCATGTCTTATAGACATCAAGAATTGACTAGTCCAGAGCAAACGGCTACTGGTAAAGACTTCTCAAATCCGTTGATAGTTGATAGTTTACTCAAAACTATATGGTTATCAATGCACCATGTTTTACAATGAAGCATTGGCTAGTCCAAAGCAAACGGCTATTGGTAAAGACTACTCAAATCTGTTAATGGCTGGTAGTTTGCCAAAAACTATACTTTGTGTGAAATTTATGAGCCAAAAGAATAGAAGAATTGGTGAGCTAAAAACAGATAGAGAGGATGTGTGAAAAACAGTACAGAGTGAAAGTGGTTTAAAAATTGAGAGATAAAATGTGAGCTTAAAAACAGAAAGAGAGATTGTGTGAAGCTATTTTTGAATGATACACAAGTTTAGAGTTTGTACTACTTTTGGTGGAGAAGTTAATACTGCTAGGCTTATTTTAGTACTGTGAAAACCTAAAACATGTGATAGGTTCTTTGATCGTTTAAGCTCTTGTTTGTTTAGAACATAATCTAGGATGAATTAATAACAAAGGCAGAATATTCAAACATTGAATCATTGTTATTAATACAAGGGTTTTCATCATCATCACCTAAGATACATGACTACTACAAGCCCCAATCTTACCTGATCAATGGTAAGATGGTTACATCAACAAACTATAACAAGAATCATAAGATTCTTAAGGCTACACCACCATGCTAGCATCTATCTATTATGGGGCGTGTAAACCCACACACACAACACGTTTTACACCTTTGGTGCACACAAACTTTTTGGCACCAATCTTAATTATGATATGTAGAATCAAGATGCAAGAAATTAAAGACTTTTTATCAAAGGGGGGGTGTGAAAATAGAAAGACAAAACATAAAAGGAGGCTAAACCTAATCTTGACAATGTATTGGTGATGATGGAATGTCTTACCCTAGAAAAAGAAAAACAAGAGTATAAATACTCTAAGGGGGGCTGGCCTATGTAGGCTTTTGTGGGCCTTTTGCGGGCTTTTTCCTCAACGGCCCGTTTACATTACAATACATTAAATAACAAGCTATCAAACGTCGTCTAACTTCGAGTGACCGAAACTTCTTTGTTAGACTTCAATTCTTTGTTTCTAACAATCTCCCCCTAGGAGAGGTCGCTCGAGATATGCACATCTTAATTGTAGATTTCAATTCTTTTCCTTCGAATCCAGCAGCGCTAATTATTTGAATTCTAGCATATACTGCTAGTGTCTTCAGCTCGTAGTCTTTTGGGGTTCTTCACTTGATGTATTTGTGCTTCAGTAGTAATCCAATCTTTGAAACTTGATCTTGATCTTTAGAACTTGAATTACTTGTTTTGATAACTTGATCTTGATCTCTAGAACTTGAATTACTTGTTTTGATAACTTGATTGATCTCTAGAACTTGAATTATATGTGATCTTTTCTTCATTTTACCATTTGCTGAACTGTGGTCCGACATGCTCATATTTTTTATAATCCTGAAAGCTTTTGTGATCTTTCTTCTTCTAGACTTCATGACTTTAACATTTGAAGAAGACATTGATTCAGAGGTGCGGAAGCTTTGTAAACTCAGCTTTCTTGATTTCTTCAAATCTTGGAGTGTGAGCATGTGTCTTTCAACGGATTCTTTGAGTATGAACAATATAGTTTTTAGCAAACTACATTTTTTTTTTTTTTTTTTTTTTTTTTTTTTTGGTTTTGTTTTTTTTTTTTTTTTTTTTTTTTTTTTTTTTTTTTTTTTTTTTTTTTTGTGTTTATTCAATGGATTTTGATTGTCTTTACCATGAGCCGTTTGCTATGGACTAGTCAATGCTTTGTTGCAATAACAAGGTGCAATGATAACCTTATAGTTTTTAGCAAACTATCAGCTAGGAACGGATTTGATATCTCTTTACCAGTAGCCGTTTGCTCTAGAGTAGTCAACTCTTTATTTTAGAAACATGGTGAGGTCGTTACCATACATACGAATACTGCACCCTGTTATCAATAATTCAATCAGAACCTTCTTGATAGGTTTTCCTGCTCAAAGCCTTTAAGTCCTCCAATACCAAAGTACCAGATTCCCGTATGCTTGCTGTTCTCTAAACCAGATGTCTGTAGACTTACACACTATGAGTATTTCTACTAATAGAATGGTAAAGAGTGATCAGTACAGTTTACTATCTGCTGACTATACCATATAATGTCCTTGTTTAGCATTTTTACTTCTAATACAATAAGACCGGTAGAAGTCACAAAAAAAATGATTTGAAAAAAACTTAGAAGTGGCTTTATGAAATTTAATTTAGGATACAACAAAGTATTAAATCAGAATGGCTCTGATGAGTTTTGAAAGATACTCAAAAGATATGAAGTGCCTCATGGTCTCATCAAACTCATCAAGTATTATGTAAGGCTATTCATTCTCACCATAGTGATACTGTACGAAGACAAAGTAAATGCAGTATTCTACGAATAACCTGGTGTATAACATCTATTCCTTGCATTCCCACAAGATCACTTTCCAATCATGAAATAAAAGATTCCTTTGTGAATTATCAAGATACATGTGTGTATAACAATAAAATTTTGGTATCTTACATTTGTTGAGATATTAACACTTTTACTCCCCCATACATGTGCATCGATATCAAAAGTTGTTTTGCACATGCAAGTATAAAATTAGCATTTTGAATCAATCGAATCATTAGTTATCAGTTCACATTTTCTCCCCTGATCAAAAGTATGCAACTTTTGTATGGTTTTGATCTAGAATGGACTTAATGAATCAAACTCCCCCTCAATATGTGAGGTGAGCTATTTCAGCACATAAATCAAGTGATTATTGAAACAAGACCTTAAAGATTCCGAGACAGGAGTGATACTGCAATCTGTCTGAATTTGTAAGTAGTTGGTCGTTTCAATCTTTCAGCAATAGAATCAGCAACATTGTGTCCAAGTTGACCTGCAAAACTGTTAGTAGTATTGATTCTCCCCTTAAACAATGACCCGTGTTAATGTTTGAATAGTGACCCCGAACATGTTTGATAGATCAAATTGATTATAAGAAAATTGGTCGGTGTCATAGACGACTTCTCGTCTGTAAAGAAATAATGCACTGAAACGTACATTATATCTTGGGTTGCACGGATATAAAAAGAATCCATGCCCCAGGAGAACTAATCACCTGGTAATAGGAACAACTGTCTTTTAGGCGACATACTTTCCTAAGGGTTAGGACCGGGTTACAGTCTGAAATAACTGCAAGCCATTTATCTAATTTTTTTTTTTTTGATTTTTTTCCGGTTTTCTATTTTTTTTGTTTTTTTCTCAAATATACACAAATATACAAAGGATACAATGCTTCAGCATTCAAAAATACCAGATATCCCCTTGGAACCAGCCTTTCGATCACTAAGTTTGCAATCATTGAACCTAGAGATCATAGTAACTTTGGAACTAGAACAGATGCTCGGTGGTAATTCTAAAGTGCGCCACAATGGGTTCCATTATCCTATTAAAGGACAATAAAACATACAACGCGAAAAGTCATCCAGTGGGTTTCCACTAAGGCTTAACACTACCAACAACTTCTAGTTGGTCTCCAAGCTGTCCTTAGTAGTGTTTCACATTATGATTTTCAGGTTGCATTCCTAAACCTTCTTAGTAGATTCACACTATGTTTGGGCCTAGGGTTTTTGTATTCACAAACCTCAAAGACAATCACAAACTAATTATGAATCAACAACATCAACTCCTATTATGATCTGCTGCTCTCCTCGCGTTCACACTTTTCCGGGCAAGATAAGATGGTTCCGATGTGGCCTTTGGCATAGGTTTGCAGATTCAGTGGCAGGTTTGTCTAGTAGACAGATTTTATAGAACATAAGGCTTCTAGTTTGTTGGCAATTGGTGGTTCTGTGTGGGTCAATTTGAAGTCCTGGGGGTATCTGAAAAGTAACTTGCTGTTCTTAGGCAACGGGGTTGGTTTTACCCAGTTGGCTCTTTTTGGAGGTGGAACGTACTTTGAACTGTTGGTATACATCCCTGAAGCAAGTACTTTGGGTTTCTCAAAGGTTGTAGATCCACTACTCTTTTTGCCACTTAGCTCAGTTTTCAGTTTGGTCTTCTCAGCAGTTAAGGCATTAATCTTTGCGATGAATGTAGAACGTGAGTAAGCATTAGATTTTGACAGTTCTTCATAACGTCATTTCAGATTCACATTCTCTGCCTTATACCCATCAATTTGAATTCTAACTGAAGTGAGCGCATTTTCAACTGAGTTATCTTAGTTTCTAAGGCCTGCTTATCGAAGCTACCTACAATGGATCCTACATTCAACATTCTCGTGATGTTGATATGAGTTTGCAAGTTTCTGATGGTGTCGTCTTTCCCTTGAAGCTGATCCTTTAACTTGTTAATTTCAAAAATTGCATTAGATGCAGTTGAGTTAGAATTATCACAAACCCTCTGGTTTTGAAGACATTCTTTATATTTTTGAAATTTAACTTGTAAATTAACATGATTCTTTTCGATAAAGGCACAACGTTTTTCAGATTCATTAAGCATTTGTTGCATCTTTAAAATCTCAGCTTCAAGTTCTACGACTTTGGAGTGTTCCCTATCGCAATTAGATCTAAGTTCTTCGCAAAGGCAATTCAAACTAGGGGGCACAACAATATCAGAAGCAAGCACAATAGAGCATATATCTTTCTCTAAACTATTAGCAATTAAGCAGTCATTTTGAATTAAAAGATTTTTTCTCTCTATTTTAGGTTCTTGTTCGCAAGAACGCAGCGTTCATACTCAGTGTCCAGCTTATCAAATATCCGCATGTATTCAGTTACTTCTGTAACAATGTTTTCATCAAGTTTTTTTAACAAGTTGTTTAACATTTTCCTAAAAAGGTATGATTTGTTCTATAAACATTGCTTTAACGGGTTTAAACTCCCCTGAGCCGCTTGGATAGCGACATGGATCTGTTCTTTGGTTTATGGCATGTGCAAATCGAGAAATCCACGAGTTTAAGCCTTGTAAACAAGTGGAAAATTGACTCTTGTCGACGATACAAACAAATGGATCACAGGTTTAGGTGGTTACTTTTCAGATTAGCAAGTCTTCAGCAGGAAATAATAAACCTTTTCTACAGACATTCCTTCTAAGGAAGCAAAAGTGACTAATACACGGCATGAGCTCAGGCATAGTTTAGGGTCTAATTGTCCATAGTCCTTCAGACATCTTAGTTCTACAGGACTTTAAGCGTGAACCTAAAGAGTCTCACGTCATGCACTTTAACAGAGGTATGGGATGTGAGTTTAAAAGTGCATGGCCATCATACAAGGTAGGTTGAGACAACTTAGCTTGTTTGAGGTTCCACGGATTGCTACGACCTAGAGCTGTTTTGTGCAAATCATGTGTTGCTAGGTTAGGTCGTTTTGTTAACATTGAATTGTTTTGTTGGTTTGTTAAATCTTTGCAAATTCTGTGCAACAATAATAAAGCACTTTTTAAACAAACTACTACTTCCAGGTACTTGAGCCTCAGGACCTTTCTATTTCAGAAACAGACCTTTGACTTTCATTTTCAAAGAGTTAATTGACTCACATTTTGAGAAAGTTTCAGACTTTAGCCACACATTTTCTTTCTTCAAGCTCAGCATTCTATTTGATACGTTGAATAATGGTCTGGTCTAAATCATGTTTGACTTTATTACATTCTAGACTAACCATTTCTTGTTTGCATCTTGCAATCTCAGCTCTTAAGGAGTCATTAACCAGGCTTTGTTCCTGATTAACCTTAAGGTGTCTGTCTAATTGGGTTCTCAGTCCATCTAAGATGGTAATCATGGATATCTCACTGAGTGGCGCAGAAGATACCTCAGTTGGAACATCTTGAACTTCGCTATCAAGTTGGCACTGATGATATGGAATCGTATTGTCATCAATATCTGACTCAACATCGGAGTCTAGGTGTTCTTCCTGGTGCATCTCATGTGTCAACAGATGATTCACATTATCAAAGATTTGATTAGCATCAGTGGTGTACCTCAAGACTTGACAGGGGTTTCACCATTGGTTCTCACTTGTGGAAACAAGTTAGCCATGAAAGTTGTTGCGCATGAGGTCCTTTCTCTCCGTCCAGAATCGTACGCGTCCTCTTGACATAGCTTAACTTCGAACATGCATGGAGACGTAATAGCCATGTCTTAATCATAATGAGCATACAATCTAAAATTCAACAAAAAAGGAAAGCTTTCGGCTTCAGCATCTAAAACTACATTCCTTTTCTTCATTAGCTTCCATTAACAGCATCATGTCCTTGAAGTAACTTGAGCTTTTACTCTCTATTTCTCCTTACACCCTGCCTTAGGTAAGTGGGTAAAATCAAACGGGGGCGGGTCACACATGTGTTACTAAAGAATAGAATTAAAAAGATGGAAAGGAGGGGGGGAGGGATAAGATTATAGGAATACATGCCCTTCTCCACGGCAAGTTGTAGCATAACACCTTCTTCCCCTACCATTGTCCCGTCATCTGCCCGTAGTTACTGTGATCCTCGATACCCATATTACAACATTACCCAGGAGCTCTTCTCTGAATGGATTTTTTTTAGTAATTATCTAGCCCGTCATGCACCATACATGACTCCTTGAGTAAGACGAAGTCCCTGAGCTGGTTGATTTGGTTAGGAGGAAAAGCTATTTGGTAACGAATCCAACAAAAAAAAAAAAAAAGAACCCCCGAAAAAAACACTCAACAAGTTAAATTTGGTTCATGGTTGCCCAACAAGCAACATTGCTTGATTGAGGACATGATGTAGGTGAAGGAAGTTATGTGTTCCATAATTGTGAGGTGGTGGTGGAGTATGCTTTGAGTTGGTGCAGTTAGTTGGTCGTTTGAGCAAGGTAATGCCAAAGGATCACATGCTAGGTAACTACTCCTGTTTCTTGAGGTCTTCATAGCATTGGTTCATATGATTTAAGTAAGAATAAAGTTTCAACATAGGTTGTCGTCAGAAATATCCTTGTTGTCCTTCACATTGTCACATACTTTGGCCCAATACGGATGAAGTTGTGACAAACTTGGTGTTCATCGATAGTTGTGATGTCAAGCTAAGTAATCATCATATCATTGATCATCTTGTGGAAACAACCACAAGTAGTCATGAATTGACTCATCCCTATTGCACAAAATCGTTCGTACTCATCAAACAGTTCTTCCTTCTGTTGTTGGAGAGACTTTCCCGAACCTTTCATTAGAAAGCCTATAAACATTTCCCAAATTCTCTTTCCTAATAAATTTGTTGTTATATGTTGAATACATGTCCTTGGGAGCCCTTCACCTGAGAATGTTGGTTGCTTGAATATCAGCTAGTTCTTTATTGTTCTCAATCTCAGTAAACTCTTCATCCCGCTTGTCTCTCGTTACTTGTACTGCAGCATCACCTTGACCTTCTGTCACAGTGATTTGGGGATGCGGAGTAGGTCCGTTTTGGATTGATCTCCAAATTAACTTTCCAAGAGGTTTACCACGAATGTATCTCTCGATACGAATCTTCCACGATTCGTAGTCACTTCAACTAACATGGGAGACGATGCTGATTCCTGGCTGCACTTACACTTTGTCTGTTGACATATATGAGTTGTATGATATGAATGAACGGATCTCAAGTGATTGTTGTTATGTTTGATTTGTGTTTGGTGTTGTTTTTGTTTGATTTGTGTTTGGTTGAAGTCAATTACTGTTCACGGGATTTTATACAAATCCTTATGATAAACTAAAACCGAGAAAAGAATCGTATCTTTCGCGGGATTTTACAAAATCAAGAAGAAACCGTAAAACAATAATGAATTGATCTTGTGTAGGAGGAAAGAAAAGAACAAGAATATAATTTCCAAATTTAAAAGATTATATCCCTTGACTTTAGGAACCAATTATTTACTTCCCAAAATTAACCTCCACTAGGATAAAATCAAATCCCTTGATTTTAGAAAACAAATATTTTCTTCCCAAAAATATAGATCTCTTACTTTTCTTTTCTTTTTTTTAAAATATGCCTAAACTCTTTTTTTTAAATAAAATAAGCCGAAATTTATTTTTGTAAAAATAAGCCGAAATTTTTCTAAAAAAAACTTTCGATGAGATCAAAAAAAATTAAGTCGAAATCAGATAGATGTATTAAGGCTCGTTCGATTTAATTTTTTCAAACACACAAGATTAAAACACGTACCACTTAGGCTCTTGATACCAATTGTCATTTGTTCTAGGTTCGAACTCGTTTGGCTCTTGATTGTGAGTAGCTCATTCGGTTTGAACTGGTTTGGTTGTCATGATCGTCCTTGCGACCTTTTTCTTTGTCTTTTACCAAACCAACAAAAATTTCACTCGTCCTTGTATGCTAAATAAATAGATCTTGGTTCCCTCTCTTTTTCAAGATCGCCACGAATAATCTGTTAATCTTCAAGAAATCGCTGCAAGGGTTTATGATTAGCATGAACAAGCAAAAGATATCACGATCCAATCCACAAAACAAGATCAATACTCGGTTTTCTTCTTTATTTTCGAACCACCAAAAAAAATCGCCGAATCCTTGATTGCTAACGAGATGGTTATTATGATATTAGATCTAAACATAAACCATCTATGAATCAAGAATGAAAGCAAACACAAAAAAAATCAGATCCCTCTTTATTTTTTATTTCTGAATAAAAAAAAATAGAAACACAAACAAAATCAATTCATCGATCTTGAAAGGCTCTTGATACCAATTGTAGGTTCCATGATCATTCAATCACAACCTTAATTATGATATGTAGAATCAAGATGCAAGAAATTAAAGACTTTTTATTGATGAAAAGTGTATGATGGAATGTCTTACCCTAGAAAAAGAAAAACAAGAGTATAAATACTCTAAGGGGGGCCGGCCTATGTAGGCTTTTGTGGGCCTTTTGCGGGCTTTTTCCTCAACGGCCCGTTTACATTACAATACATTAACTAACGAGCTATCAAACGTCGTAGTTTTGTATGAATTAGTACTGTTATTCATGTCATTAAAAGTTTCTGCTGTTAAGTATAATTAGTACTGCTAGTTATACTTAATACTGCTAAGTTACCACTGTTAGTTATACTTAATACTGCTAGATATAATTAATACTGTGATAAATTATAAAAATTGATATGGCTTATGTTTTCTTGGTTTTTGGACTAACATTTTGCAGGAAAAACAAAGAAAAGTGTTAAATTGATAATGGAAAAGCTTTTTGGAATAGAATTGGAGTTAATACTGGTAACTCAAAGTTAATGCTGCTAGGCATAACTTACTACTGCTGGTTCTAAGTTAATGCTGCTAGGCATAACTTACTACTGTTGGGTTACCACTGTTGGGTTCAAGTTAATGTTGTTGAGGGTATTTTCATAAATACTTCGATTAAGGGCTTCAATTAATCATTTAATTGATTTCAATCTTTCAAATACTCTCCATTTACAAACCCTAACTCAATTTTATCATCCATTATCAATACCCAACACAAATGTCGACTCTAAAGTTTGCTGATACTCACAACATGGTCGTGTTTGGTTTGAACAAATTGTGGATTTCTTGAATGCACACCCTGTTAAGCATGCATTAACAGTTAATCCTACAATATACATTTTCGTGTATTGAACAGTTCTGGGCTACTGTCAAGGAAAAGACTATCAATGGGGAAGTACAGTTACATGCCCTAGTAGATGGAAAGAAGATAATCATCACTGAAGCAACTGTTAGAAGAGATCTTCAACTAGAAAATGAGAAAGGTGTGGATTGCTTACCTAATTCTACTATTTTTGAAGAACTTACAAGGATGTGGTATGAGAAAATTTCACAAAAGCTAACTTTCTATAAGGCATTCTTTTCCCCACAATGGAAATTTCTGATTCATACTATTTTACAATGCCTAAGTTCAAAGACTACTGCATGGAATGAGTTTAGTAGTACTATGGCATCTGCCATTATTTGTTTAGCAACAAATTAGAAGTTCAACTTTTCAAAATACATTTTTAAAAGTATGGTTAGAAACTTGGATAATTTGTCTGGGAAATTTTTGATGTATCCAAGGTTTGTACAAGTGTTTTTGAATAAACAACTTGATGAGTTGTCAAGTCATAAGAGACTTTATATTGCACCCTCTCACACTAAGAAGATCTTTAGAAATATGAGAAGGGTGGGAAAAGATTTTTCTGGAAAAGTGACAGATTTGTTTCCAACTATGCTGGTTCAAAACCAAATGGGTGAAGGTTCAGCAATGCCAACTGATCCCCAACACACACCCACTTTTATTCAACCATCTCCTCCACCTCAAAAGACTCAAAAACCTAGGAAGCCTAAGAGAAAGGACACTCAGGTACCTCAGCCTAGTGGTCCTACAGACATTGTTGCAGATGAGGCTGTCTATAAGGAGTTGGGTGACAGATTGGTGAGGGCTGCCACTACTGCTTCTAGCTTAGAAGCAGAGTAGGACAGTGGTAACATAACTAAGACCCGATCCAAGGCAACACCTAATGAAGCTGGTTCCCAAGGAACTACTTCAGGTGGTGGTCCCAGGTGCCAAGAAACCATAGGGGATACAATTGCTCAAACTAGGTTTGAGAATGTATCTAAACATTCCAATGATTCACTGCTCGCAAGAGGTAACACACTTCAAAGTGATGAGGATAGTCTTAAACTAAAGGAATTGATGGAACTATGTACCAATTTACAACAAAGGGTTCTTGATTTGGAGAAGACAAAGACCACTCGACAAAATGAAATTGCTAGTTTAAAGAGGAGGGTCAAGAAGCTTGAACAAAAAAAGAGGTCAAGAACTCATGGGCTGAAGAGGTTACACAAAGTTGGTATGTCTAGAAGGGTAGAATCCTATGGTGATGAAGAAGATTTGGGTGAGGATGCATCCAAACAGGAGAGGAGGATTAATGCTATTGATGCAGATGAAGACATTACCCTGGTTAATGTTTCAAGATGATGCTGATAATGAGATATTTGATGTGGATGCTTTAACTGGTGATGAGGTGTTTGCAGAACAAGAAGTTGGTGCTAAAGATGTGAATTTCTGTTGATGAAGTTACTTTAGCTCAAGCACTTGCGGCTTTGAAAAGTGTAAAACCCAAGGTAAAAAGGGATGTTATAAAAGAGCCAAATGTACTAGTTAATGCTGCCTGTGCTCCAACAAAGGTTAGTGCTGCTACAACAACAACTGCTACAATTCCAACTCTAAGGAAAGGAATTGTTATTACTGAGCTGGGCACACCTACAACAGCAATTTCTTCACAACAATCACAGGACAAGGGTAAAGGAATAATGATAGAAGAACCTGTGAAGCCTATGAAGAAGAAACATCAAATCAGTTTAGATGAAGAAGTTGCTTCAAAGTTACAAGCTGAATTTGATGAAGAAGAAAGACTTGCAAGAAAAAAGCTGAAAAGGAAAAAGAAGCCAATATTGCCTTGACTGAAGAATGAGATGATATTCAGGCTAAGATTGATGTTGATCATGAATTGGCTCAAAGACTGCAAGCAGAGGAGCAAGAAGAGTTGTCTGATGCAGAAAAGGATACATTATTTCAACAACTCTTAGAGAAAAGAAGAAAGCATTTTGCAGCTAAGAGAGCAGAAGAGCAAAGAAACAAACCACCAACCTAAGCTCAACAAAGAAAAATCATGTGTACTTACCTAAAGAATATGGAAGGAAAGAACTCAAAGACTTGAAGAACAAATCTTTTGTATCTATTCAGAAGATGTTTGACAGAGCTTTCAAGAGGGTGAATACATTTGTTGACTTCAGAACAGACTTGGTGAAAGGTAGTTCAAAGAGAGCAAGAGAAGAGTTAGAACAAGAAAGTACTAAGAAGCAGAAGGTGGATGAGGATAAAGTCACAACAGAGCTTCAAAGTCTAATGGAAGTCATTCCAGATGAAGAAGAAGTTGCAATTGATGTTGTACCATTTGCTATTAAGTCTCCAAGTATTGTTGGCTGGAAGATTCACAAAGAAGGAAAGAAAAACTATTATCAAATAATGAGAGCTGATGGAAAGTCTCAAATGTACATAATCTTTAGTCATATGCTTAAAAGTTTTAGCAGGGAAGATTTAGAAGATTTGTACAAGTTGGTAAAAGCTAAATATGAGTCAACAAGACCAGTGGAAGACTTGGATTTGTTGTTATGGGGAGATTTGAAGACAATGTTTGAACCACATGTTGAAGATACAGTATGGAGGAATCAACAAGACTACAAAGTGTTGGAATGGAAGCTGTATGACTCCTGTGGAGTACATTCCTTAAGGATGCAACATGTGTACATTTACATGCTGGTAGAAAAGAGATATCCCCTTACACCATCCACAATTACAGATATGCTGAACAAGAAGCTTCAGGTTGATTATTTCAGTGAAATGGCATATCAGCTTCTTAAACTTCTCACAAAACAGCTTAAGAATCAATGAAGTGTTTGGAAGCATCCTCCTGGTGATTATGGAGCTTTTAAATGAAGAAACTTGATGATTTTGAAGAAGAATATCAAGTTTAGGGGAGGATTGTTGGGATTAAAAGCCTTCTTAATGCTGCTAGTATTACTGCTGCTCATATCAGAGTTAATGCTGCTCAGTTGTGTTAGTACTGCTCAAGAACTTCAGAGAAAAATGCTAAGTGTTTACTACTGCTAGTACACAGTTAGTACTGCTAGTGTAAAGTTACTACTGCTAGTGCATATTAGTGCTGCTCAGAGACTTAGAAGAAAAACTGCTAAGTAGTTACTACTGCTAGTACAAAAGTTACTACTGTTAGTATAAAGTTAATGCTGCTGAAGGAGTTAATGCTGCTAGTGAAGAAGTTGGTATTGCTGAGTTAGTTCATATTGCTTATGTGATTTATATGAGTTATTTGTGTAAAAGATATGTATAACTTATTTGTTTAAAAGATTTGATATTCTTAGGAAAGTATTGTAAGTCGTTTAGGACTCCTTGGTGTATAAAAGGAGGTCCTAGGGTATAGAGATTAATGTACCACACCAAGATATACCAATACGAGTTAGTTTGATACGAGTCATTAAGCTTGTATACAAGCTTAATGAATTCGATCTATTGAAGTGGGACCAACAAGTTTAATGACTCGTATCAAACTGACTCGTATTGGTATATCTTGGTGTGGTACATTAATCTCTATGCCCTAGGACCTCCTTTTATACACAAAAAAGTCCTAAACGGCTTACAATACTTTCCTAAGAATATCAAATCTTTAAAAAAAATAAATTATACATATCATTTACACAAATAACTTATATAAATCACATAAGCAGTACTAACTAACTCAGCAGTACTAACTTCTTCACTAGCAACATTAACTTCTTCAGCAGCATTAACTTTGTACTAACAGTAGTAACTTTTGTACTAGAAGTAGTAACTACTTAGCAGTTTTTCTTCTAAGTCTCTGAGCAGCACTAATATGCACTAGCAGTAGTAACTTTACACTAGCAGTGCTAACTGTGTACTAGTAGTAGTAAACAGTTAGTATTTTTCTCTAAAGTTCTTGAGCTGTACTAACACAACTGAGCAACATTAACTCTGATACGAGCAACAGTAATACTAACAACATTAAGAAGGCTTTTAATCCCAACACCAACATCAATCGAAAACAACATCAACCAAATCCAACAAATCCAACAATCTAACCTATATTCCCATCGTCACATCTCATTAAAAACAACTTCATCTCCTCTAATCATAAACAAAACTCAAAACAAAATAAATAATTAATCTCAGTTTTGTTTCGTGTGTCACAATTAATTCAAGACCTTTTTAAAGATCAATAACACAAAACAAATCTCATCATCGATCAATTAAAGGAACAACTCCTTTTATTTATATACGAAACTGATAAAGTAAGAGTTATAACATATTAGTTATACTCTTCTTTAGTCTCGATTCAAAAAGCACAAGAAAAAAAGGAAAAACCTACCCGAGACCTTATGTGGAGATCTAGAAGCCGTTCTTGTCAAGATAAAGAAAAGGGTGTTCTTTATTTGTGTTCTTCGTACATAAAAGGATGATTTAGATGGAATAATCGTTTGGTGTTTGTGTGATGGAAAAAAGTTGGTGACTGAAGAGATTATGTGACTGCGTTGGATAGTGATTAGGGTTAGGTTAAATCTGAGTATAATTAAGGATTGGTGGTGTTTTATACACATTTATCTTATGGATCGGGTATAAGTTTTTGTGGTAGGCCGGGCTTTCTCACAAAATAAATAGGCCAAGCCAAAATGCATATGTTGGGCCTGGTTCTTGTTTAAAACTGCCAGGCTAGGCTTTTAGATAAAATCTTAAGCCGAGTGTTGTATAAAATTGGTGTTGGGCCATTTTTAAGAATAACATTTGTGGGCTTATTTAATGATATACATTGGTGTTGGGCTGGGTCAGATTAATTGGTCTGAGTTTTATGGTTAAGTGGTGGCCGCGTATATAGTTTACTTGTTGGGCCGAAGTTGATGTTAATTGATGCTATTAAGTTTGGTATTATCGGATTAAACCGGGTAGTAAAACAAAAAGAAGTAATATTGTCCAAGAATCACAAGATCCATATGTCTACATACTTATTTTGTTTATAAACTTTGATATGTACTTTTATACCGTTAGTTTACATATACTTTCTATAAATAAATCAATACTTAAAATATGTATATACTAGCTTTATGACATGATAATTGTAACACCCCCAAATCTGGGTGGCAGCAGAATATTAAATATCAGAGGGCGTTACTTCACAGATCAATAGCACAAGATATGAGAACGACCACTAAACGTGTCGTTTTAAAAAGATACATTGGATTAATAAAATACTTGTTCATTACATAAGCTCATGGCTTCAAATTGTTCGACAATTTAAATAAAGATTTTGGTTTATAACAAATGTTCCCAAAATGTAATATGCTTCAAATCTTTAGTACTGACTCTCCAAAGAGTGACTCCCTATGTATCTTGGCACCTCTTGCCTTATTGACCTGAGAAAACATACTTAAAACGTCAACATAAAGTTGGTGAATTCATAGGTTTATGTAAATCCATTGAAGGACCGCAAGATTTCCAAGTGTATGATTAAGCAACAGATGCAAATATCATAAAAAGTAATTACGTTTTCCTAAGCTCATGACACTAAAGCTCGACATGTATGAATGCAATAAATTGCCAATAATGCCCGTAAATGATGTTCTAACCCGCAACATCCCCAAATTCCGACATGGTATAACGTTTGTTGTCCAGGAAAACCGCACATGAGGCTACTCACGCCAAAACGGGGATGATCAATACCAAAGAGGATCCTATTTATAACACTCGCGCATCACAAATCTAAGTAATTGACAGTTCATGATAAATAGCTCAGTGGGTAATCGCTACTTAGGTAAACACGTAATCATTGTATAAAATGTACACTTGCATCCAATTTGTAAAACAAAGCATGTTCTCACCCCAAAGATGTAAATCATTTAAATAAATGTAGTAAACAATGGGGCTTGAACACACCAAATTAAGTAGTCCTTTAAAAATGGTAAATATATCCAAGTAAAAGAATCACACCGTCAAATACCTAAGTAAATACGGCTAGTTTTAGTCTACAAGTTTAGGCTAATGACTTAATGTATAAACGACAATAAATTGCTGGTTTATATATACTGTTATCACTTGTGTGGTGGTGCACATGTTTATTGTATTTGTCTTTACTGATGCTCTTGGAAAAGGTAATACGAATTACAACATAGACGAACAAACACATTATATAAACGTTTATAATAAAATATACATATTTATTAAGTCGTGGTTTATTTGTAGAATATCCGACAAAGATTATAACTTGTCCGATTTGTTAAGTGTTTATTAAAATCACTTTTGTTCATATAATACCCTTAGGTTTTCTATATTTACAAAAACAGTCCCTATGTTTATGAAATATAATATTTACATTTTAAACCCCTAGGTTTCCATATTTACACCTTTAGTCCTTTAACTTAAGAAAAATACACTTTTGGTCCTTGTACTTTCAAACAGTCCCTCAATTTTAGAAAAGATAGAAAACAACCCCTGACGTTATAAAAATTAGTTTTTAGCATTTTCTAACCTAAGTTTCTATTTTTGACACTTTTAGTCCCTTAACTTACAAAAATTACATTTTAAGCCTAATTAAGTTCTAACAAGTGGCAATAGGTTTTATTAAGCTCCAATAAGTCATATAAGCCATGGCAGCTTATAAATAAGCTCGGATGAGCTTACTTTGGCTTATTGGACCTTATTGGGCCCGTTATGGTCCAATAAGCAATTTACATGTCCAATCTAGTTTTCAAAGGTACATAAGCCATCATTAAGCTTATTTAAGCTTATTGAATCTGCTTGGCTTAATAATAAGCTCTGATGAGCTTATTTTGAGCTTATTGGACTCGTTAGCCCAATAACTCTAGCCCGAAAGGTTTTCAAAGTCCATTAGCGTTTCAATACATGATCTAACTTATTTCCTAGACTTAATAAGCACTTAGGGGTCTGTTTAAGCTGTTTTTGCTTTATGGCTTATTCCATAAGCCATAAGCTTTCGGTAATAGGCTTTTGGGTCCATTATGAACCCGATAAGCATTTTATTCCTTTGGGCTTGTTCCATTAAGGTCCATTAGCATCCTAAGTCTATTATAAGCCCTATAAGCTGCATAAGCTATTAAATAAGTTGTTCAAGATTATTCATGACTTATGGTCTTATGTTTGGCCACGGTAATGGGCTGCCAAGCCCATTAAGGGTCCGGTTAGGCTTACGTTTTGTATTAGGGTGCATATAAGTCCAATAAGTAACTTAAACCCCCTTAATAAGCTCATGGAGCTTATTAATAAGCTGTGAGCCCCATAGATGCGGCCTGTTGGGCCTATCTGGCTCGTTCGTGGGTTGTCAGGCCCAATAGGTCCATTAAGGGTCCGTTTAGTTTATTAAAGGTTTTATAAGGTTTTGCTAGGGTTCGATAAGCTATACAATTTACCCTTTAGTGCTTAAGCCATAGATAACCCCTCTTGGAACTATATGTGACTCGTTCGTAGGTCTTAAGGTCTAACGGTGGACATGCATATCCATTGTGGGTGCGTATGGTTTGGGTTTGTGGTGTTTAACCAAGAACGAACACTTTAAGCTTATTTAACCTACCTATGGTTTGTGTTTAACACATGCAAGCGTCTAATTAACTTGTATACTCCTTCCCAAGCCAAACTCTCAAGTTTACGCGAAATGTTTACGTATAAGTTTCGTGCAAATTCATTTTTAAATGAACACGTGTAACTCTAGTCATTGTTAAGCCTTGCTTTATATATGTTGACATCTTTTTAGCACCACACAAGAGACAATATGCATATGTACACGCGAATAACATGCATGCCTTGCATTATGAATATACGAGCTCACGTTAGTTTGTTATTTACAAACTAATCGTGGCCAAATTAATTAGCAACTAAGGAAATACGTATGATATGAGTAGGATAAGCTTAGAATGCAACTTACAAGAGTCCTAGAGTCTTGGTTTCGAGTTTGGACGCGTAGAAATGACAACCGACGTGTATCCTTGAATGTATGACAACCCTAAGCTCCAAAGCTTATTAAGTAACCAAGTCTTGGCTCGTGTACCCTCTTATAACTTAACACGATGAATTCCTAGTATTACTTGTGTGTTTGAATAAGCTTAGAAGTATATGTGACGGTATGTTTGGGTTTGGTTATGGTCTCGGTTGTACTATGACCCGAAAATAAGAGAGGAACAATGATGGTTCTTGCTTGGAGAGTGGTTAAGTATGTGTAAAGGATAAATGGCTTTGTAGAGGCTTGCTTATATAGGTACATTGTCTAGTAACTAACTAGTTTCTAAACCAAGTCCTAATCTAAGGCCACAAGTGGCTGTTTTTAGGGTTTATGGTTAACAAGACATGGTTTTGCCTCAAACCACCTAGTACATATCTTAATTACAAGATCAATGGTACAAGATACTTAGGTTTAAAAATCTTATGGTATGTGTATGTGTGGTATATGCCACGGAATCGAAGAGCAAGGAAGGATCCAAGGTGGTTATTACATAATGTGTATTAGGCTCATTAGGGAACATTAAGGACAAGCTTTAATTAAGCCCTTGTTATACATGTACTTAGTATAGGTTAAGAAGATTTTCTAGTTGTGTATGTATGTGAGATGTGTGACTTATGGGTTTTGTCTACCCATATTCAGCCATAATGGCTTGCTAACACAAGAATTTAATAAATTGTGTGTTTAGGGATAAAAAGTGGGTATTGGTTTAAGTCTAGGTAAGTCTAGGTATTTCCGAGGTGTGTCTAAAGGTATTTTATTGCGAAACATAAGCCTATTATGTGACCCAAAAAAAAATAAAACGCGCAAAGTCAATAATTATCTTCTTAATAATTACCTAACACTTGCTTGACGTAAACCTTAATTTATTTGGTGTCTGTTTACGTTAAATGATTATTTCTAGTCTACGCGATTTAGCTTAAGAGTTAAATTAAAAGTAAACGCGTATTGGACTAAAATAAATAGTGAAGAATAGTAGAGTCATAAAATGACCTAAAATTGAGAAATGTTACTGTCTCCACCCGTTAAAAGAACTTTGTCCTCAAAGCTTAAGACCTTGTAGTAGATGATGAAGCACGGTTTGTGAAAAGCTGTAGGTATTTCTGTTTGAACGAATCTTCACGTTCCCAGGTAAACTCAGGACCTCTCCTAGAGCTCCAGCGAACCTTAACCAATGGTATCCAGCTTTGCTTTAATCGTTTGATCTCCCGTTCCATGATTTCAACAGGCTCTTCCACAAATTAGAGCTTATCATCAACGTGAATTCCTTCCAACGGCATGGCCAATGGTTTGTCAGCATAACATTTCTTCTGATTAGACACATGGAAAGTATGGTGAACCTTGCTCAACTCTTGAGGAAGTTCCAGCATGTAGGCAACCTTCCCAACCTTGGCTAACACCTTGAAAGGTCTGACATATCTCGGGTTTAACTTGCCCCGCTTACCGAATCGTACAACCCCTTTCCAAGGTGAGACCTTGAGCATCACCCTATCCTCAACTTCGAACTCCATTGGCTTACGCTTCAAATCAGTGTAGCTCTTTTATCGATCCTGAGCAGCTTGAATTCTCTGCTTGATAAGGACGATCTTTTCCGTTGTTTCCTGGATCATTTCCGGACCAGTAAGTTAAGCTTCTCCAACTTTGGCCCAGCAAACAGGTGATCAACATTTTCGGCCATAAAGTGCCTCATAAGGTGTGGCCTTTATGCTAGCGTGATAACTGTTGTTATACGAAAATTCGGCTAATGGCAAATGCTTAACCCAACCTTTTCCAAAATCAATCACGCAAGCACGTAGCATGTCCTCGAGAGTTTGAATAGTCCTCTCACTCTGACCGTCGGTTTCTGGATGATACGCGGTGCTCATACTCAGATTTGTACCTAAAGCTTTCTGAAATGATCTCCAGAAGTTTGATGTGAACCTCCCATCACGGTCACAGATGATTGAAATAGGTATTCCATGTCTTGCTACTATCCTGTTTAGGTACAACCTTGCCAATTGTCCAATGGATCATTCTCCCTTATTGGCAAGAAGTGAGCATATTTTGTAAGTCAATCCATAATCACTCAGATGGTGTCAAAACCTTGTGACGACTTAGGAAGCTTGGTGATAAAATCCATTGTGATATTATCCCACTTCCACTCGGGTATTGCTGGTTGTACTAACAATCCTGATGGCCTTTGATGTTCGGTCTTGACCTTTGCACATGTCAAGCACTTGCTAACATATGTGGTGATGTCGGCTTTCATATTGGGCCACCAATATAGCTTTTTCATATCTTGGTACATCTTTTCAGAACCGAGATGTATAGAGTACTTAAACTTATGGGATTTGTGTATAACCACGGATCTTAAGTCACTGTAGCAAGGTAACCAACTTCTGCCATTTAAACATAAGGTTCCATCGGCGCGTGGTTCCAACTTTTCCTTGGGTATATCCTTTCTGATCATACCACCTACATCTTCTTTCTCAAGGTTCTCTGGTTTCAGGGCTTCGATCTGAGCTCTTAGTATTTGTTTGGGAAGATCCAAGCCAATAGTCATAACTAAGGCTCGAACCCGCAATGGCTCAAGCCGTTCCTTACGGCTCAATGCGTCGGCCACTACGTTTGCCTTCCCCGGGTGATAACGAATGTCACAATCGTAATCACTTAGCAATTCTAGCCAACGGCGTTGCCTCATGTTTAGCTCCTTTTGGTCAAGAATGTGTTGTAGGCTTTTATGGTCGGTGAACACGGTGCATTTGGTTCCATATAGATAATGTCTCCATATCTTTAGAGCAAACACCACCGATCCAAGTTCTAAATCATGAGTGGTGTAGTTCTTCTCATGAATTTTTAATTGTCGAGAAGCATAGGCAATCACCTTCTCTCTCTGCATCAATACAGCACCTAAACCCTTGTGTGAAGCATCACAATAGACCACAAAATCTTCGCTTCCTTCAGGTAAAGCCAGAATTGGTGCACTGCACAACTTCTGCTTTATTAACTGAAAAGCATTTTCTTCCTTTTCACCCCAGTCAAACTTGATTCCTTTCTGAGTAAGCTTCATCATTGATTTAGCAATCTTCGAAAATCCTTCAATAAACCTTCGATAGTAACCAGCAAGACCTAAAAATTGGCGGATCTCCGTCGGTGTCTTAGGAGATGCCCAATCCTTTTCAGGCCCCACCCTCTCCAGATTACGTGTCTGGCCCTAAGGAGCCAGAGCAAGCACCACCTTCGCCAGATTATGTTCCAGGCCCAGAGCATGCTGATGATGAGATTGTTACTGAGGATCAGCCATATGCTAAGGATGCCTCACCCACTGCTCAGTCACATGACTATGTCCCGGAGTCTAATCCTGAGGTGGACCTGGAGGAGGATGGCGATGAGGACCCCAAGGAGGATCCTGTCGATTATCCTGCCAATGGAGGAGATGACGACGATGACGAGGAGGGGTCATCAGAGGATGATGAGGATGATGATATGGACATCGAGGCCGATGATGAGGAGAAGGAGGAGGAGCACCTAGCTCATGTCGACTCTGTAGTTGTTGCTTTACCAGCTACTGATCAGGCCTCATCTGCGAAGGAGACAGAGCCGTTCGAGACTGATAAGTCTGCGGCCACACCACCACCACACCCTTCATATCGTGTGACAGCTAGGATTTCTATTCCAACTACAGTACATATGCTAGTATGATCTGATGCAGAGGTTGCCAGACTTCTCGCTATATCTACTCCACCATCATCACCGCTCTCCCCATGGTTTTCACCACTTCCTCAAATACCTTCTCCATCACTACCACTATCACCACCCTCACCTGTGTTATCTCCCGCACCACCTCCTAGCGCCATTCGTTCATTGGGCTATCGAGCTGCTATGATAACCCATATGTGGGAATAAAAAAAACAAAAATAGTTGGCCCCCCCCCCCATTAGACCTTAGATTCAACAAAAGTCACAAAGGTGATATTTTGTGCAGGTCCAAGTTTATTTGTATTCATATCATCTTTGTTCAACAAAGAAGGAGCTATGTCAATTGAATTTGAGAAGTTTGATGCATACAAAATTTTAGAAGAGTTCGTATAGGAGAAGCTTACTTCTTGCTTGGGGGTACAAGTGCAGAAGCAGAAGAAGGTATGGCATATTTATTAGTTCAAGATAAAATATGAAGCCTTGGAAATTTTGAAGAAATTTTGGTTTGACAAGAAGTCAAGACGTGCAAGTAACAAAACCAATGAAACTTGAAAAGCCTATTGCTCAAGGATAGAAGATTGGTGAAGAAGTGGATGTTCAAATGTATAGGTCAATGATTGGTTTTCGTTGAGTATCATACAATCTTTCAAAGTCCTGACCATCATGTTTGGCAGTGTGTGGGGCCTGTGCAAGATAACCAAGTCAATCCAAAAAATGATTTCAACAACTTATATGTCTGTGAAAAGTGATTTTTTCACGTAACTTAAAAGTCAAAACCAAAATTGGTCTATATGGTAAACAAAAGATTCTATATTTTGATTTGTGTAAGCATACACTGATATGTGAGTTAATGCTAGAGTAAGCTTAGAAATTAAGTCAACAACAAGATGAATACAATTCCTTGGCTGTAGATTAAAAAACAATGCCAAAAACACAGTTTATATTTGGTGGGGGTCAAGTAACGAGACAAGTGGTTTGCAAATTCCAAAAACAAGTAAGCTGAATAATGTGGCTGGCTGTTCAAGTTTGCTCGTGGACAAGTGCTTGTTTTATTCAGAAACAACTACTTGATTATGTGTATAATTTTTATGCATACCAAGAACTTAAAGTAACAATAAAACAGAACTAATTTCATAATTAAAAATCCCGTTTTTCATTAAAAACAAAGCATAATGGAGATCAAGAAACATTAATTGTTAATTAGAGATTTGCAATGAAAAGAAAATTGATTCAAAAGTCAAATGGTCAAAATCTATACAGACAGAGAATGTTTGCATATTTGCAATACAAAATCATTTGATGTTAAGTAGATTTTAATATTTGATTGGCTAGTATAGGATTGCAAAATCTATAATGTCTTTTATCTAATATGTTTTTTCAGAGTTTTGTATTAATTAGTATTTGTTATACCAAGTCATCAAAAGATTCTTCTGCAGTTAAGATAATTAGTACTGGCAGGATAGCAGTGTTATACATAAAATACCGTTGAGTTTTCTTATCTAATGTGTAGGGTAATCCACAAATGGATTTACAGGATCAAGGAGTGATTGATAGTGGATGCTCAAGGCACATGATAGAGAACATGTCCTATCTTACAAACTATGAAAAGATAGATGGAGGATATGTTGCTTTTGGAGGGAACCACAAAGGAGGGAAAATCATAGGAAAAGGTACCATTAAAACTGGTAATCTAGATTCTAAAAATATGTATTTTGTGAGAGAGTTAAAGTTTAATCTCTTTAGTGTCTTACAAATGTGTGATAAAAAGAATATTTTTCTTTTTAATGACACTGAATGTATTATTTTATCTCCAAACATTAAGTTATTTGATGAAAGTCAAGTTTTACTTAGAGTTCCTAGAAAGAACAATATGTATAGTGTTGATTTAAAGAACATAGTTCCTAAAGGAGGTTTAACTTGCCGTTTTGAAAAAGCCACATCTGATGAATCTAAACTTTGGCATAGAAGGCTAGGTCACTTAAATTTTAAAATCATGAATAAATTGGTAAAGGGAAATCTTGTCAGAGGTTTACCTTCCAAACTTTTTGAAAATGATCAAACCTGTGTTGCTTGTCAAAAGGGAAAGTAGCACAGAGCCTCTTGTAAGTCCAAAACAGAGAACTCAATCAGTCTTCCTTTACATTTGTTGCATATGGACTTGTTCAGTCCAACATTTGTAAAAAGCCTTTTGAAGAAAATGTATTGCCTAGTTGTCAAAGATGATTACAGTAGGTTTACATGGGTTTTCTTTCTAGCTACTAAGGATGAGACTAGTGGCATTCTTAAGTCCTTTATAACTGGTATAGAAAATCTAGTAGATCACAAGGTTAAGGTGATTAGATGTGATAATGGAACTGAGTTCAAAAACAGATAAATGAATGAGTTTTGTGAGATGAAGGGTATTTTGAGACAATTTAGTGTAGCTAGAACTCCTCAACAAAATGAAGTTGCTGAGAGGAAGAATAGGACACTAATTGAGGCTGCTAGGACTATGCTAGCTGATTCTATGTTGCCAACTACTTTTTGGGCAGAAGAAATTAGTACTGCTTGCTATGTGCAAAATAGAGTGTTAGTAGTTAAGCCTCATAACAAGACCCCATATGAACTTTTTCTAGTAGAGTAACACCTTTATTTCTAACAATGGTGGTACAAAATCAAACAAAATTGGGTGAAGGTTCAGCAATTCGAATTGATCCCCATCACACACCCACCATTATTGAATCATCATCTCAACCTCAAAAGACACAAAAACTTAGGAAGCCTAAGAGAAAGGACACTCGGGTACCTCAGCATAGTAGTCCTGCTAAACATATAGCAGATGAGGTTGTCCATAAGGAGTTGGGTGATAGTTTGGTGAGGGCTGCCACTACTGCTTCTAGCTTAGAAGCAGAGCAGGACAGTAGTAACATAACTAAGACCCGATCCAAGGCAACACCTAATGAATCTAGTTCCCTAGGAACTACTTCAGGTGGTGGTCCCAGGCGCCAAGAAACCATGAGGGATACAATTGCTCAAACTAGATTTGAGAATGTATCTAAACTTTCCAATTGATGGAATTATGTACCAATTTACAAAAGAAGGTTCTTGATTTGGAGAAGACAAAGACCACTCAAGCTAATGAGATTTCTAGTTTGAAAAGGAGGGTCAAGACAATGTTAATGCTGCTAGCACAAATGAAGTTAATGCTGTTGGTGGAAAAACAAGCATTGAACTTCCACTTGATCCAAATATGGCTGAATTGGAAGATTATAGCATGTTGGTGCAGAGGCTGACATGCATAATTTGTATACAACAATCCAAGTCAGTCCTATTCCAACTACAAGAATTCATAAAGATCATCCTCTTGATCAAGTGATTGGAGATTTGCAATCAGCTACACAAACAAGAAGGATTCAAGAAAGTTTAGTGAAAATGGTTGTTAGTAGGTGAATAAGTGGAGGTAGGGTCTTATTACAACAAAGAACAAACCATAAAGATCTTCAAAATTACTTGTTTGCTTGCTTTTTATCACAGGAAAAACCCAAAAAGGTCATTCATGCATTGAAGGATCCAAGCTGGATAGAGGCTATGCAAGAAGAGATTGATATCATGGCAGTGCAAGAAATAGACAGTGGTTGCAAATTCCATAACAGAAGCTGTATATGTGGCTACTTCAAGTTGTTATGGATAAGTGCTTTAGATTCAGAATCAACTAATTGATTATAGGTATAATTTTATGCATACCAAGATCTTTATTGACAATAACAATACTATTTGCATAATTAAAATCCTATTTTTCATTCAAAAACAAAGCATATAGAGATTAGACATCACTTTATTAGAGATTGCAATGAAAAGAAATTGATTCAAATGGTTAAAATTCATACTGACAAGAATGTACAGATTTGCATATAAAAGCATTTTGAAGTAAAGTAATGTTCAATATTTGATTGCAAGTATTGAATGTTAAAATCTCAAAAAGTCATTATATCTCTTTATTTTTGTAAAGTTTTGTATGATTAGTACCAGCGAAATTCAGACATTAAAAGTTTATGTTGCTAAGTATAATTAGAATTGCTGAGTTAATGTTGTTAGTTATACTTAATACTGCTGGTGAAAATTGTGAAAATTGCTATGGCTAGTGTTTTCTTGGTTTTTGGACTAACATTTTGCAAGAAAAGCAAAGAAAAGTGTTAAATTGATAATGAAAGAGAGCTGTGTAAAAACAGACAGAGTGATTTGGTGAGAAAAAAAACCAAAAGAGAGTTTGTGTAAAACAGACAGAGTGATTTAGTGTGAAAACGAATTGAGAGAAGTGGTGAGTTAAAAAAACATAAAGAGAGTTGAATATATTAAAAACAGACAGAGTGTGTGGAATGGAATTGGAGTTAATACTGGTGACTCAAAGTTAATGCTGCTAGGCATAAACTTACTACTACTCGGCGAAAGTAATGCTGCTGGCGCATAAGACTTACTATTGTTAGTGAAATTAATGCTGCTAGGCCATAACTTACTACTCTACTTAGCAGGTGATGTGTTAATGTTGTTGAATTGTATTTTCATAAATACTACTATTAAGGTCTTAAAATCACTCAACTTAATCGATTTCACTTCATTCAAATACCTTTAATCATAAACCCTAAACTCATTTTAATCGACCCTCATTAAAACCCAACACAATGACGACCCTAAAGTTTACTGATACTCAAACATAGATCGCATTTCTTTGTCCAAAACCGATAAAAAAAAGAAAGTCAGTGGGTTTAACAAATTGTGGATTTCTTGAATGCACATCCTATTAAGTATGCATTAACGGTTAATCCTACAATCTATACTTCGTGTATTGAATAATTCTGGGCTACTGTCAAGGCAAAAACTATTAATGGGGAAGTACAGTTACAAGCCCTAGTGGATGGGAAGAAGATAGTCATAACTGAATCAACTGTAAGAAGAGTATCTCAACCGAAGATGCTGAAGTGTTGAATTGTCAACCTAATGTCTAACCATCTTTAAACAACTGCATTAAATGGGGAATGAGCAGTTTCACCAAAAACTCACTTTCGATAAAGCAGTTCTCTCCCTACAATGAAAATACCTTATCATATTGTTTTCACAATCTTAATCCAAAAACACTGCAGGAATAATTTAGTAGCGCTATGGCTTCTACAATTATCTACTTAGCTACAAACCAGATGTTCAACTTTTCAAAGTTTATTTTTAAAAGTATGGTGAAAAACTTGGATAATGTTGGCAAATGTTTGATGTATCCAAGGTTTGTACAAGTATTTTTGGATAAACAACTAGAAGGCATGTCAAATCGTAATAGGATTTATGTAACACCCTCTCACACTAAGAAGATTTTTGGAAACATGAGAAGGGTAAGGAAATGTTTTTTCTGGAAGGAAGACACCCTTATTTCCAACAATGGTGGTACACAATCAAGAAGAAATGGGTGAAGGTTTAGCAATTCCCATTGATCCCCATCACACACCCACTTTTATTCAACCATCTCCTCAACCTCAAAGACCCAAAAACCTAGGATGCTTGGAAGAATGACACTCAGTACTCAGTCTAGTGTTCTATGATAATGTATAGATGAGAGCGTCTATAAGGAGTTGATACAGTTTGGTGAGGAGCTGCCACTAAACTGCTTCTAGCTTAGAATCAGCAGAACAGTGGTAACATTGATATACCCAATCCAAGGCAACACTTAATGAACCAAGTTCCTTAGGAACTAGTTCAGGTAGTGGTCCCAGGTACCAAGAAATCATGGGGATACAATTACTCAAACTAGGTTTGAGAATGTATCTAAACTTTCCAATGATCCATTACTCGCAAGAGGTAACACACTTTGAAGTGGTGAGGATAATCTTAAACTTAATGAATTGATAGAACTATGTACTAATTTACAACAAAGAGTTCTTGATTTAGAGAAGACAAAGACCAACACAATTGAAGAGATTGGTTAGTATTTTGAAAAGGAGGGTCAAGAAGCCTGAACAGAAAAAGTGTCAAGAACATATAAGCTGAAAATGATAAGAAAGGTTGGTGCTACAGCTAGGGTAGAATCCTCTGGTGATGAACAAAGTTTGGGTGAGGATACATCTAAACAGGGGAGGATTAATGTTATTAATACAGATGATGATATTACCCTGGTTAGTGTTCATGATATGAATGTTAGTGTTGGTGAGGTGGAAGTAGCTGAAGTTATTAACACTGCTAAACTTATTATTGATGTTGCTCAATTTAGTGTTGCTAGTGATAAAGTTAGTACTGCTAGAGCCTGCAATAACGTTAGTGTTGCTACTACAACAACTGCTAAATACAAACTGTTGATGATCTCACTTTGGCTCAAGCTTTTAGCTGACCTAAAGATACAAAAACCCAAGCTAAAGGGATTGTATCAAGAAGCCTGGTGAATCTACAACAACAACACCAATACCTTCAAAGATTCAGGACAAGGGTAAAGCAAAAATGATTGAACCGAACCTGAGAAGCCTTTAAAGAAGAAAGATCAACTCAAGCTTGATGAAGAGATTGCACTTAAATTACAAGCAGAGATTGATAAAGAGGAAAGAATTGCCAGATCTGAAGATGAAAAGATTGATGAAGCTAATATTGCTTGGGATGACATTCAAGCAAAAGTTAATGCTGATTACCAGTTAGTTAAAAGACTACAAGCTGAAGAACAAGAGCAGTTCATAATTGAAGAAAAAGCCACATTGTTTAAAGAACTCCTAGAGCAAAGAAGAAAACACTTTACAGCAAAAAGAGCAGAGGAGAAGAGGAACAAACTACCAACCAAAACTCAACAGAAGAAGATCATGATTACCTACCTTAAGAATATGGAAGCTGGAAGCACAAAGACTTGAAATCTAAAGACTTTGATTCTATCAAAGAATTGTTTGACAAAGCTTTCACAAGGATAAACATGTTTGTGGATTTTAGAACTGAGTTGGTAGAGGGTAGTTCAAAGAGAGTAAGAGAAGAGTTAGAACAAGAAAGTACTAAGAAGCAGAAGGTGGATGAGGATAAAGACACAACAGAGCTTTAAAGTCTAATGAAAGTCATTCCAGATGAAGAAGAGGTTGCAATTGATGCTGTACCTTTAGCTACTAAGTCTCCAACCATTGTTGACTGGAAGATCTATAAAGAAGGAAAGAAAAGCTATTATCAAATAGTGAGAGCTGATGGAAAGTATCATATGTACTTAGTCTTTAGTCATATGCTCAAAAGTTTTAACAAGGAAGATTTGGAAGACTTGTACAAGTTGGTAAAAGCTAGATATGGATCAACAAGACCAGTAAAAGACTTGGATTTGGTATTATGGAATGATTTGAAGACATTGTTTGAACCACATGTAGAAGATGAAATCTGGAAGTTGCAACAAAGGTACAAAGTTTTGAGCTGGAAACTATTTGACTCGTGTAGAATGCATTGCTTGAGTTTGCAATCTGGAATGATTTACATGCTGGTAGAAAAGAGATATCCCCTTACACCACCTACAATTACATATATACTAAACAAAAAGCTTTAGGTTGATTATTTTAGTAAAATGGCATATCAGCTTCTTAAACTTCTCACAAAATAGTTTAAGAATCAATGAAGTGATGATTTTGGAGATAAATATGGGATTTTAATGGAGAAATTTGATGATTTTGGAGATAAATATCAAGTTTTGGGAGGATTGTTAAGATTAACAACTTTCTTAATGCTGCTAGTATTACTACTGTTCTTTTTGATGTTAATGATGCTCAGTCAAAGTTAGTGCTGCTGGAGAATTTTAATGAAAAATTATTTTAAGTGTTTAAGACTACTGGTGAAGTTACAACTGCCAGTACAAAGTTACTACTGGTAGAGGAAGTTACTACTGCTAGTGGAAATTAAGACTGCTCAGAGATAAAGACAGGAAAATATGCTAAGTAGTTACTACTGCTAGTACAAAAGTTACTACCGTTAGTACAAAGTTAATGTTGTTGAAGGAGTTAATGCTGCTA
>BQNB010016074.1:3788-72176 GCA_026074375.1 Tanacetum coccineum
CAAACCACAGCAAGCTGTGTCACAGCGAATCCTGAAGATTGAACCATTTAGGATGAATCGTGTATATTGTCTTATATCTAAATTTCAAAGTAAGAAAGAATGATTCCAATACCATATCGGTGAGAGTTCTTTAAGATGTCCATGGAACCTTGGAAAGCATCACAGAAAATGATGTTGGCATCAGTGAGTTCTTCAAGAAGCTCTTCAATAGTAAATCTCATAAGAGAATTAAACTCCAATATCATGTTGTTTAACATTTTGATGCATGCTTCATTCTCACTGCCATACTGCCACAAGTAGAAAGGAGCACAACCAATAGGGCCGAGCCCCATCACCACCATTCTCCTCACATTAGCATTGTACAAATTCTGCATCACCAGTACAAAATAAGTATATTACTCGTATTTCAGACAATAACCTATTTATAGCAGCAGGGACAACGTGGTAGAGACTATAACAAGTGTGATCGGGTTGAGTCACAGCATTTTTTTGTTCGTTAAAAAAAAGAAATCACTTATTCATTAAATATTACATAAAAACGTCTTATTGCAATAACTATATAGTTTTATACTACATAGATCATTGAATAAAAAGGAGTAAGATTCTATGCATTGAGTATAAACTCACGGCGTCTTATAACCCACTACAGTTTTAGTTAGGTTATTCCATTTGGCCCAACTGAAACAAAAAAACCCAAATCGACCCATAATGTTTTACGAAGATTAAGTTCCATTACCTTTATCTCCTGTCTAATCAAGTAGACTAAAAGCTGGTTAAACTCCAAAGACACATACTTAGTTTGCACAGCGGACACATTTCGAAGATAGTAATGTATGTAGTCATTACTCCCAATTGAAATATAGATGATCGAGTTTGAGATGTAACTTGCAGCTTCTTCCTTGCCCATTCTTATTATGAACCATTGGAAAGTGTCTGTAATCTGTTGAATTTGCTGGGTAAAAGATATATGCTGACCCTGCAAATTATAACTTTTTCTCAGTCCAAACAATAAATATCTACTGTGTTAGAGTATCCTTTATGACCTATATGAAACAAAGATATTACCAATTTTGATCCACTAGAGAAAATGATCCCGGCAGCAGCAGATGCATAATTGGCACCAATCTTCAACGGACCCTCTATGACCTAGATAGCTCGAAACAAAGGGAAGCCCGAGAAGATGTGCTGATGAAAATAAGTGAAACGATTAGAACTTTTATTCACAAATATAGATTCCAACGAACTTGATGTGTATTCCCTAGTTTGGCAAAAAAGAAGTAAATAGAAAATAACTTTACCAACACAGAATACTTATAACAGCATTCAATAAAACATTGTTATATCTGTTTTGTGGAGCCACTTAATCAAACGACAAAATTCACTATAATCAAACCGCCAAATATACTTACAACACCTAAAATGAAAAATAAACACAAAAAATTACCAAGATAATTAGTCGAACGCCTAAAATGCAAGATAATTACCAAGGAGTAGGAGCTTAAAAGTTAAAACTATGTTTCACAAATATTAATACCAACAAAGTTGATGTTGATTCTTTAGTTTCGCAAGATAATTAATTCATTCACATTAGTAAAATTCAGTTCCACAAAGATTACGAACATTTATACAAAACGAAACCCAAATCAATCGAGGTCATTAAAGTATAATACTTGTAAAAATTGCGAAGGAACAGCAAATATAACTAGACATTTTATCAAACACCTAATATGCAACTAGTAAATTATGACAGTAAGAAACAAGAAATGCGGTAAATTGGTTACCAAGATAATCGACAGGTACTCTTCCATTAGAAAACCTTCCAGTAGGTTTATGCGTATCGAAATCACGTCCATACGGAGCATGATCCGCCCTCGCAAATGTTCCTAAAAAGTTATTTGTTCCACTGTCAACAGTTGAATCACCGATAACAAACAGCGCCCTAACCGGAGAACCAGGTACCTGCGCGTCAGATAATGACCGATTATTCAGCGGCAAAGAAGGTGCAGGTGATGGAGCTGAGTACTCTGGCTCTGGTGATAAATTAGGCGGTAGATTCGGCGAATCTGAGGACAACGGAGGCCGTGATACCAGTAGCGATGGAGACGGTGTTGCCAACGGAGGCGGTGATGGCTTCGTTGGCGAAGTAGGTGGTGGAGATGGCGGTGAAATAGGTGGCGGAGTTAGAGGCGGTAAAGACGGAGTCTGAGGATGTGGATACGGAGTCGGAGACGGTGGTGAAGGTGAAGGTGATGGAGATGGAGACGGAGCTGAAGACGGTGAATAAACGGGGGATTGAATTGGCGGATACCACGCAAACGCAGTTATCGAATTGAATTTGAAGCTCATTGCGAAAAGAAGGATCAAGATTGTCATGATTCGAAGAGTAAAAGCATCCATTGATGTTGTTTCTTGAAGAAATATAAATGGCGGGAAAAACCGTTATGTGTTTAAAAATAACACGGGGAGAATGATATATATTTCGTTGCTCATAAATATCTAGTGTAATAAATTTTGTCTTATGTGTTTGTTTTATTAGGATGTTTTGTGCTTGAATCTGAACTCTACATTTTACTCGTAAGATGTAGGGGTGAGCATGGTGAGAATCGGTGCGAATTTTGGCAAAAACCACATCGCATCCGCAATTGCGGTTTTTAAAAAGAGAAGATCCGCAACCGCGCGGTTTTTGCGGTTTCGGTTTTGCGGGTTTTGCGGGTTTTAACCGCACCGCATCACCACTTATAATTTATATAATTAATGTGGGTTTTTGCGGTTATTAGTTTGCAATGTGGATTTTTTCGGTTATAACAATGCATATATTTAATGTAAACACGCACATCACTTAGAATATTATTGATAATATGCACTAGAAGCCTTATAACACACATAAAATAATTAATGTGTCGTTTTTCGGTTTTAAATAATCAATGTGCGGTGCGATGCGGGTTTTGTGGTTCGGTTTTACGGGTAAAACCGCAACCGCACCGCACTTATAGTTTTTCTTTTTTCTTAAAACCGATCCACCGGTTTTTGCCGTGGTGCGGTTTTTGTGGTGCGGTTTTTTGCGGTTTTTGTGGTTCGGTTTTGGCTCACCCCTAGTAAGATGTGATTAGAAAGTTTAAATCTGATTAAAATAATGTTGTTTGTTTTTCTTCGACTGTCCATGTTTGATGCTTCTAAACGCTACAAGTCGAATACACCCAACATATAAGTTAAACTAGATTTTGCGCCCGCGCTACGTTGCAGAGTGCGAGGTTTTACGTTAAAGACTAATTTTGCAACCGACAGATAACCTCATGGACTATTATCGTAACTTAGAAAGTTAGGATAACTATATCTCCCAAATTCGTTAGTACCGGTGTTGTCACTCCTAGACCGTTTAACACTTTCTTGTCTTAACGTATGGAATATGCTAGTATTCGAACTCATAGACGATGATGAAGGAGCCGAAGTCGTTGAAACGTTTTTTGAACCATATTTATTAAAATAAATATCAAATAAATCTTTCAAACATTTGTTAAAATATGCTTTTGTCTTTGTTCAAAAGTTAATGTCATTTTCATACAAATTCAAATCAATAGAAATCTTCTCGATAAATAGTTCCACCCCGCTAATGTTAAAGCATGGGTTCAATACCGGTTGGGATTTCTTTGAAATATTTTCTAAGTTTTTTTTCATCGGTTCAACCATCAAGTCATATGGTGGACCACTTAATTCGAATTCGCTTATTTTTGTACATATTGCATAAAGGTGATGGAGTACCATATGACTCGTGGGATAATAAACACATAATATAGTTGTTGCATCTTTAAAAACTTTGAGTAATTCGGTTAACTTTTGGATAATCTCCCAATTTTCGACAGAAAATGTTTCAAATTTTTGAGGATATTTTTCAACAAGACCATCATGGAAAATACTCAAAGGAATTTTTTGGCGTAAAGCACATTGAAACATTAAATAAGTCGAGTTCCATCTTGTAGGAACGTCCCAATTAGGTGTTAAAAAAATGGTGTTGGTTTCGCTACACATTGCCATATAATCTACGTATCTTCTTTTAGGCCCTTGAAATACATTTTGCAACATTGTTTTAAAAGCGGTTTTTATAGACAATATTTCGGAGGTTACGCTAGTCCAGTATGCACATAACCAAGTTTATGATGTGTGCAACACATCGACTATGATAAAAAATGCCGCGCAAGTGTGGTTGGTATTTTAGAATTAGTCGATTGACGGCATTTGTATTGTTAGAAGCATTATCAAATGAGATTGAAAAAATCTTATTTTCCAATTTAAAGGTTCTCAATACATCGCGTAACTTACGAAATAAATTCGAACCCGTGTGAGGATAATCAAAAGTTTCAAAATCAATCGTACGCTTCATCATTTGCCAAGTTGCGGGATCAACCCAATGCGCGGTAACACAAAGGTACGAACCGGGCAAACAAATTGAAGGTGCCGAACCAAAACATCCGGTTGTTAAGTTTACACTAGTATTTAAATTTTCAAAACCGTTTATGAGTTCGAGTTTAGCCTTTTTCCACATTCTAAGTGCATCACGTCTAAGAGTAGCACGACTTACATGAGTATATCGCGGTTGAAGACATTTTTGAATGACGTTAGTCAATCTCGGGTTGTCGAAGTGGTTGAACGGCAAACCTTCTTGAATAACAAAGCTTGCAAATTGTTGTCGAACCCGATCCGCCTCGTATGCAAAAAGACCCCCCTCTCGTGACATAGACGATTGACCCGCATCCGGAACGATTTTGCGTACGGGGCAATACGGTTTTTCGAAATGTAGCCTCAAAGTCGAGTTGGATGAGGCACTTATAAACTTACCGCAAAGTTTACAACGACCCTTCTTACTCCCATCCGACATCTTGCAAAGATCGTAATGTTGCCAAATATCTTTGTTTCGGGTTGTTTCTATGACCTCAACAATCGTCGGTTCATTTGAAGAACCAACACCGGGAAGTTGTAGAACATTTGAGTGGTATTTTTGTGAGCGGGGGGATTATTTTTTTATTTTGGCTTTTTTTTTTGTTTTTTTTTTTTTTTTTTGTGAGTATTTTTGAGAGTTTTGATTGTTGTAACTAAACCAAAAGCTACATGGGTATTTATACTAAATTATTTAGTGATATATGATGCATTGAAGTAAAAAAAAACGGTCAAAAAAAAATGGCTGTTACTTACATTGTGGCAGGTGCTTGCCTGCTTTCTCTCCTTTACAGTAAGCATCCAACGTTCTAAAATATTAACCGGTTACTAACCGGTTATAACCCAACCGGTTACCCAACCGACCCGGTTAGTAACCGGTTACCCAACCGGAAAATGTTTAAATTCTATAACCGGTTAGTAACCGCCGGTTATTCCCTAACCGGAACCGGTTAGGGTCAATAACCGGTGTTGACCGGTTTCGGTTTCGAGTTTTTTTTCGGTTTCGGTTTCGGTTTCGGTTTTTTTGCCCACCTCTAATTGGAAATGTGAAAGTATCCATTGATGTTGCTTTTCAAGAAATCTAAAGGGCGGGAAAAACCTTTATGTGTTTAAAAATAACACGGGGAGAATGATATATATTTCGTTTGCCTCTAAATATCTAGTGTAATAAAATTTTGTTCTTATGTGTTTGTTTTATTTAGCGATGTTTTGTGGCCTGAATCTGAAAACTACATTTTACTCGTAAGATGTATGGATGGGCATGGTGCGGATTCTGAAAACCACTCGATCGGCAATTGCGGTTTTTTAAAAGGTGTGAAATCCGCAAAGCCGCACGGTTTTTGCGGTTTCGGTTTTTGCGGGTTTTTACGGTTTTTGGGGTTTTGCGGGTTTTAACTACACCGCACCATCACTTATAATTTATATAATTAATGTGGGTTTTTGCGGTTATTGGTTTACAATGTTGGTTTTTTCGGTTATAACAATACATATATTTAATGTAAACATAACATCACTTAGAATATTATTGATAATATGCACTAGAAGCCTTATAACACACATAAAATAATCAATGTGTCGTTTTTCGATTTCAAAATAATCAATGTGCGGTGCGGTGCGGTTTTTGTGGTGCGGTTTTACAAGTAAAACCGCAACCGCACCGCATTTGCGATTTTTCTTTTTTCTTAAAACTATCCACCCGGTTTTTGCGTTGTATGTGGATTTTGGTTGGTGCTGTTTTTTGCGGTTTTTGCGGTGCGGTTTTGGCTCACCCCTAGTAAGATGTGATTAGAAAGTTTAAATCTGATTAAAATAATGTTGTTTGTTTTTCTTCGACTGTCCATGTTTGATGCTTCTAAACGCTACAAGTCGAATACACCCAACATATAAGTTAAACTAGATTTTGCGCCCGCGCTACGTTGCAGAGTGTGAGGTTTTACGTTAAAGACTAATTTTGCAACCGACAGATAACCTCATGGACTATTATCGTAACTTAGAAAGTTAGGATAACAGACGAATATAGGTGAAACTATTGATGTTTACTTGTAAAGTAATCAATCAACAATTTTAGGTGTTTCTCGTCAAATCCCAATACCTGGATCATATTGGATTTCTAGGGGCCATTTGGTTTGTTGTCATGAATCACAATGGGTATCGGATTTGGTATGAGGTAGAATAGGAATGGATATGACGATTTCAAAAGCTTTGTTTGGTTTACAAATGGGTTTCAATACTTTTCATCTTCAATAAATTATTAAATTCACATACTTGCAGTTTTTGCTTTAAAAAACTTATTATAAGAAACAATTAATTCTCAAGATAAAATATTGAAAAAATCACTATGAACCCAAGACTAGCAAATATATTGATAGAAAACACGCCACAAAATTCTATGTCGATCATCTCTAACGTCGACTTAAAAAATATGAGCAACATTAAAAGCCCAAATAATAGAACAACCTTATTTTTTTTAATTACCCAGTAGACACAAAACCAAATTTGTTGTAGCCAACTAGCCATAACTTCAAAATCTAAGCATAAATGTAATATGATTATGCTCAGCAATGACGTAACTTTTGGGTTTTAACTTAAGATGAGTTGAAAACATTTTACAAGTTTTTTTGTCTACAAGAAGGCAAGATGAAAATTTATTGATATGGAGGAAGATTTACTTGATTTGGGGAAGAAGATAACCCATGGGAAAAGTGCTAAACAAAAATAAAAGGAGAAAAAGATAGTAATTTTGTGGTGTAGAAAAAAAAGTTTAAGTGGGCCCATAGGAATGAGTGACCACACCTGCCTCTCCCCCTAGAATGGGTTTATGGGTTTGATAATATAGTTTGATTTCTGACGTGAGTAACCAAACAGTTGCAATAGGTGTAATTGTGATTGAATGATTCCGATAATGACCTACCAAACGCACCCCTAGTTTGTACATATTTGATTCTTATTAAATCTCACAAGTCACTTACCGCAAAGCTGTTTGATATTAAATCTGGAAGGATTTCCATTCGTCATTGTGAACTACTAAAGAACATCACTCTAAATGTTCTGGCAAGATCACAAGGATTATGTAATAGCTTGTGAACTCAATTGTGTCCAACAAGTGTTTTTTCATTGATGTAGCCTAATGAGATTTAAAGTTGAAATCTTTGGCTCTAGACTCGATTAGTGCGTTTTGGTTTTAGTGATTGGAGGTTGGAGCAGACTGCCACCTATTCAATATCAACATTCTCGTAGTGAAAAGTCGATAGAAGTTGTGTTAATCTCCGTGAAAAATGAGATAAGACTTTTGTGAGAAACTTGAATGGTTGGGAAAGGTTATGCAATGCATCACTGGGTACATGATGTCATTCTTCAATATCAGAATTTATCTTTGTGAAGACCGATAGCGTATGTATTGACCCGATTTCTGCCTTAAGGTGTATGGAGGGCTTGTTTCTTTAAACTATTTATCCTTACATTCCTTTTTCATTCTTCAACCCCTTCAATGTTTACCAAAACTTCATTACTATCACCATGTTGTGATTGTTCCAGTGATAACTCATGTTTTTAGTTAACATTATTTCCCTTTACTAATTCTTCTCCAAATCTTACCTAAGGACTACTATGTGTAACTATGGAGTGTCATTGGATAGATCCCTTTGGTTCTGGTTGGATCATAGGACAATACCTAACCTTAACCACCTTATGACTTCAGAATCGTCGTGAATTAGTTTGGTTGATTGGTATTTGATCGTAACCATAAAACCTTTGAAAAATCAATCAAAGTGTGTTAATACAAATATTCGCGTAAAAACGATATTTATATTTAATGATTTTCGAGTTTTGATAATAAAAAATATAATGTCATACAACGTAAAAGTTTATGTAAACAAGTTAATTTAGTCGTAAGTTTACTTGCCGACGACAAATCACTTAAGGTATGAATATGACATTATGAAACATAGTTAATGATCAAAGAAAAATATTTTGTCTTGCATATAAATTTAATCATTTGCTAAACCACCACTAATCAAATGATTTCAAGTAAACACATGGTTAATTATAAACTAGTTATATTAATCAATAAGACAAAATAAAATTAACCATAAATGAAAATAAATCTTTCTAAAACCTTCAAATCTAGAAAATCTTTTCTTTTTTCATGATAAGAAATATTTTCTGCTAGAAGAATCTAATAAATCTGATTATTAAGTACATAATAATAATTTTTAAATATTTGTGGTTAATCACTAAATACAAAATAACAGCTAGCTACTACACACGGATCCACCATAATCAATGACTAATCCAGGCTATGGTGGATCCGTGCAGCTGGAAAATAGTGGCAGAATTTAAATTTCAAATTTCCCTATAAATAGGAACCAAATGTTGCTTCACCCTTTTCCCAACTTTTCTCTTCCATATTTATTTTCTATCATACATTATTTGATCATTATACTAGTTATGTAATCAATTACAAGTGATCCAATCATTCCACTCTTTAGTGAAGAACACAAAGAAGACTTCAAGCTTCAAGCGTTATTAGTTTAATAGAGTCATCACATATGTGATATTTATCCACCTTCATCTATTTGTTTTGTGTTATCATATATGTACGATAGGTTAGTATTTTCGGCCTTAAAATACATTGTTTGTTAGATTGGTTCTATCTTGAAGTAGAACTCGGTATTTAGCTTAGTATCGGAAAAAGTGTAATCGACATGTACAATTTTATCCGCCTAAAGGGAGCTTGTTGACATGGTGAAGAAAACTCTCGAGTTTGGTACTCGGGGAGTGGAGTAGGGCGAAGAGGAGCTTCGTAGCCGAACTACTATAAATCATCGTGTCTTTGGGTTTATCTTTCTTATCTTTAAGTATTTACATTCCGTATTTACTTATTTATTACATCGCTATTATATACATACATGTATATCTATTGAATTCACATAACTAGAAAATCTAAGTTTTATTTTTAAAACGGTAAAAAGTATTCAACCCCCCTTCTAGTTTCCACAATTGGTATCAGCAGCCAAGGTCACCTAAGATCTTTAACATGTATTTTACATTAAAGCTTGAATCGATCTATGGATTCAAATAAATATCTAGAATGACAATCTATGCAAAGACCACCACTTTTTGAAAGCGATAGTTTTATATATTGGAAAAATAGATTTGAAACTTATGTGAGAAATCAAAAGATATAGATCTTTGGCATATTATCATTAATGGTGATTTTCCACCGGTTGCCAAAAATGAAGTTGCTAAAGTTCTAGAAGTACTTCCTTTTGAAGAACAAACTAATGATCTTAAAAGAATACTTGCCAAAAATAATGAGGCTAAAATGGTTTTTTATAATGCTTTGCCTAAAAAAGAAAATATGAAATAATTTGTATGTGTAACACGGCTAAAGATATTTGGCAATCGTTGTTAATCACACATCAAGGTAATAGCCAAGTCAAGGATAACAAAATTGATCTTCTTGTTCAACAATATGAACAATTTACTATCCTTGAAGAAGAATCTATTGATAACGGCTTTGCTAGATTTAACACTATTGTTACTAGTCTCAAAGCACTTGATGAAGGTTTTTCTAACAAAAACTATGTTAGGAAGTTTCTTAGGGCTCTACATCCAAAATGGAGAGCAAAGGTCACGATGATTGAAGAATTGAAAGATTTGTCATCACTAGCTCTAGACGAGCTTATCGATAATATTAAAGTACATGAAGTAATCATAGAAAGGATACCGAAATTTACAAAGGCAAAAAGGAGAGGGTCAAGTCCATTGCCTTAAAAGATAAAAAAGATTCTAGTGATGATGAAACTTTGACATCCGGAAGCGATGATGAAGAATATGTTATGGCCGTACAAAACTTTAAGAAGTTCTTTAGAAGGAAGCGTAGATTTGTTAGACAACCACGATAGGAGGAGAATTCATTCCGACAAAGGGATGATAAGAAATGCAAGAGTGATAGGAAATGCTTTAGATGCGGTGATCCGAATCATCTCATTGGTGAATGTCCAAAGCCTCTACAGAACAAAGAACAAAGAGCATTTGTTGGGGGTTCTTGGAGTGATAGCGAAAATGAATCCGAGGACAAAACCAATGAATAAACTTGTCTCATGGCTCAATCGTCAAATGTGGTAACTCTTGACTCTTATTATTTGAGTGATAATGCTTCTTCTTTAGATGATGATAGTATGCAAACTGAGTATAATATCTTAAACCCTAAACTCTTATTCTTTAGTGATAATGCTTCTTCTTTAGATGATGATATTATATTTTAGTGATAATGCTTCTTCTTTAGATGATGATAATATGCAAATTGAGTATAATATCTTATTTTAGTGATAATGCTTCTTCTTTAGATGATGATAGTATGAAAATACAATTATACATATATATGTATATAATAGTTATAAACTTATAACTGTCATGTAATGAAAAAAACAAAGACAATATACATTTGATTGTTATGTACGTAACAATTGTACCATAAAGAACGTTTTATAAGCACAGTCAATGCAAATTGAATTTGGGTGAGGCCCAATAAACTATATCTTTTTTAAGGTCTTATGTTTATTTTCTTTTTCATACCAGGAACCTGCAACTTTTTTTATAAAAATTACACCCACGAACAATATGTAGGACTTAATACTTACACTCTATCCATAACACAAATCACATAAACATGGTAGAAATATAGAGAGGAAAAGTAGAAGAAACTAGAGAGAAAAAGTAAAGAATGGGGGGTTTATTTTCTTAACACAAGAAATGAAAACAAAACAACCAACCCCCTCTTATGGAATGAGAGGGTTATATATAGGGATAAAACCTAAGGTTACGCCTAGTGCCCTTGTGGTTAGGCGGGGCTCGGTTTTGGTTGGGCTTTTGGCCCGAAACGTATACAAGGTTAGATTAAACCTCGAGTCCGCGATCCCGACTAGCCTATTACATTAAATACAAAGTTCCTAATACGTATTTGACTCAATATTTTAAGGCTAACAATCTCCCCCAAAGTAAAATCATTGAGTTCTTCAAAAGTGAGATCATTAATCTTCATTGCCTTGAAGCTCTTGAGTCTTGGGTCATGGTCATGAACTTTGTTGTAATGGCTTTATTACTTCATACATTGTGATCTTTGATCTTGAGCCTTTGCTATTGTCTTTAATTCTGATATCTTTAAATCTTTCCCTGTTGTGGATGAACTTGATAGAGGTTGTCGGTATTTGAGTAGCCATTTTAGGAATGGTACTTTCTTTCTTAAAACCCTTGAATCATCTTGTGCTTTGTACCGATAAGCTCATACATGTCTTGAAAGTTGGCTAACAATCCCCTTGACATTCTTTGTCTTGAAAATCTCGGTGTCCTTAAGGAAGATGCTTGAGTATCAGTGTTGCTGAAGACTTTTGCAACATGTACTTGAGCTTTCACCATGTATTTATATTTTCCGTTTGATGAATGAGCATGTGGTAATGAGTATGATGTTGCTGGATGAGGTAGTTACTTTGTCATCTAAACCTGCATATGATTGTTAGTGATAAACAACAGATATGGACGAATGTCTTGTTCATTCGTCGTGGTCCGGTGACATTAACCTCCGATTTTGTGAGGACCATTTTATAGTATAAATATTGTACATGTGTCATCAACATTTTATTCATGAATAAATCTCCTTGACAGGTTTTCTAGGTGAAGAATATTATGATGATTCAGACATCAAATCTGTAAATGATTAAAAGTTTGTGTATTTAAATATTTTGCAAAAGTTTTAACCTAAAAAAAGTTTTTTTGTATAGTTAACTAAAAATTAAAAAGACTAAAATTTAGTGTTTATTTGAAGTGTGTTCTAGAGTTCAGTGAAGAAGGAGGGGTTTACACCTCAGATGTCGTGTAACAAAAAGTTTTACGTAACAAATAATGTGCATTGTTAATTATTTCATAATTGATGTGATGTTTTATTTTCAGTTTCATTATATGTTTTTATATGTTCTTCATTTTAAGATTTTTTTAAATTCTCGTATGTTAAAACCTTTTCAATTACATTTTAATTATTTTATGTTTTTATGTATAAACATCACTTGACAGTTTTAACTCTATTGGTAAAACATAAACTTAACCTAATGGAGTAATCAAAAGAAATTTTGACTATTCCAAACACTCCTTATACAAGAATACCAAACACTTTTAACAAACCATTTAAAAAAAACCATGAACCACAATATCGAAGAAGAACCAACCATGATGACCGCAGAACAACACCGCGAATTTATGGCAGCCGCCGCCATAGACTCCGACCTAGACTTCTTTTATCGCTTACAAGTCGAAGAAGCAATCAACGCTTCAAAAACCCTAACAAACCCCCAAAATGACATCATAATGACCGACGCCAAACCCGAACCCAAACCAATGATCATCAGTGATGCAATTTATATTCCACACGGCGAAGACTCTTCAAATACAAAAAATACCGATGAGGAAAAGGTTTTTAGGGTTTATTTTAAAGGAATTATGAGTCAGGTAATGTGTTTGTGGAAAACTAAAAGAGGGGGTTGAATAGTTTTCTTGTTTTAGGTTTTACCTTTTTAATTTTTTGTTATGATCTTATGTGAAGTTTGCACAATATTGATGTTGGGTGAGTAAATGATTTAATGCAACAAAGTAAAGAGTTAGAGAGATTCAACCAAGACATGATCGTTTATAGTGGTTCGGCTACAAGAACACCTTCCTTGCCTTACTCCACTCCTAGAGTCACCTACTCGAGAGTTAGTAAACACTAGTCACCAATCTCCTTTAACCGGCGGAGAAGCCTCACAACGTTGCTTACACTCTTTTAACGGTACAAAGCTAAATACCGGATTCTTCCCACGGTAGAATCAAACCAACAACACTACACTTGATTTACAATGATGATGAATACAACTACAACTACTTTATGATGTACAAGAATCAGCCATGTGATCTTTACAATGCAATGGAGAAGCGAAACAAGGTTCTTCGAACTTGATCGTCTCTAAAGGGGTGTTTGGCAATTTCTCTCTTGAAGATAATTACCTACAAATGCTAAAGGAAACTACACAAGAACTAAAGAGAGGATAATGATCAGTAGATTAGAGAATATAGAAATGGAAATGGGTGAATAAAATATGAGAAATGGCTTGGTATTTATAGGCCAAAACCTGCAATGTAGCCCGGTTCTGCTGGTTCTATTGCAGAAAGGAACCGGCGAGTGTTCTTTAATGGAACCGGCCAACAGTAATCAAATCCGAATTTTGATATGCCAAATCTTGAGAGATCATGTGTAATCTTGTAAGATTACACTAAGATATGATGTATTTGATGATGTCATCAATGATGTAAATAGTATTTAAACAATTTACTTATGATTCTAAGTATTTCTAAAAATGAAAAGGTAAATGTTGGTAACACGTGGTGTGATTTAGGTAGTTTACTTCAACATGGTTTTCTTAGTTGTTATCAACAAAACATAGTTAGATCATAAAATAGAAATAAACGTTTTTTACCAGTTTATTTGTATTAAGAGTCTCCCCCTTTTTGTTGATGACAAAAATAAAACTTATTGGAAGTAAACTATCCAAATGGAGGTACGATTCATGATTATGTTAAGTTTCATTTTACTTCCCTTTCATTCTCCCCCTTTTTGTCAAAACAAAAAAGTTTAGGAATGCGAGAGAAGTGAGATAACGGCATACGAAAATGTATGTAGGAGAGAACCATAATGTATCGAATGCAAGTTGGAGTTTGAATCTTTTTTTTTTGGATGTGATAAGCTCCCCCTTGATGGACGCACCCGTTTGAGGAGTGAGTTACTACTAATGATGTAAAGCTAACCGGCTTTGAAAGCCGAGGGAACCGGTTGTTGTAAAAAAAATTAAGTTTCTTCAAAAAGAAATGGTTAGTCCAATTGCAGATATTATGCAGAAAATAGACAACACAATACAATATTTCTTAAACCATAGCATTACAATTATTTATCATAAAAGCATAACACAAGCAAAGAGTACAATCGTTCTTAATGAGACACAATTATTTGATTCTTAACGCCATAGTCTAGTAATTATGAGCAAGAACGTTGAGACGATCTAGAATGTGATTGAGGATGAATCGCATCTCATCGCAAAGGTTCACTAGTATAAAAAGTGGTATTGGTCACACCAAAAATGTGTGACTATATACGTATAGTCACACACGCAAAAAGTTTCGTGTGTGACAAAAGGTCGCGCGGCCGTAGGTCACCTACGGTCACGCATTCGAGTTAGTCACACATAAGAAAGCTTTAGTGTCCGTATCCACATTTTGTGTGTGACTAAATAGGTATAATTTAGTGACTGTAAACAATGTACAACCAACAAAGCATGTTTTTTTGTATATTTAGTCACATACAATTAAACATAGAGTGGCCAAAAGTGTTAATATGTGTGACCATATGGTGTTTAAAGTGAAGAAATGTGTATTTTGTGTGACTATTGTTCATCCAATAGCCACATGAATTTTATGTTTGTGTGACCTTTTGTAATATTTAGCCACACAAAGCATGTTTGTTTTGGGTATTTAGTCACATACAACTAGGCATAAAGTGACCAAAAGTGTTAATAAGTGTGACCATATGGTGTTTAAATTGAAGAAATGTGTATTTTGTGTGACTATTGATCATCCAATGGCCACATGAATTTGAAGTTTGTGTGACCTTTTGTAATATTTAGCCACACAAAGCATGTTTTTTTGGGTATTTAGTCACATACAATGTGGCCTTTTGCTTTGATTTAGTCTCACAAAGCATGCATTTTTGTGTGGGATATAGTCACATACAAGTAACCAAAAAGTGGGGCAAACAGTGGTTAATAAGTGTGACCATATGCTTTGTAAACTCAAGTAAATATGTATTTTGTGTGACTATTGTTCCCCTACGGCCAAATGAATTTTATTTAATATGAAAGTGCGTGAATCGAACCCGTGATCTCGCATGCATTTACGAGCGCTCTACCATTGTGAGTAGCTACACTCCCAAAATGTAATTAATCAATATATATGTGTTTTTCAATAGAGAAACTTGCTAATCAAATAATAAGAGATATAATGCTCTTAATTATACTTGAAACACTTACAATAGTATCTGACGTGTCCTGTGAATTGTTATTGAAGTTCGGCTATTGCTGTCATCTCATCCAAATATAAAAGATCTTACCCAACGAATACCAAGAGTCCAAAATATAGCTGCAACAGCAAAAACAAACATGAACCGGACGATTAAGCATCACAAAATACTAAACTTAAAATAATCTTTATGCGAAGTTATTGTCTAGTGGGATAAATTGCACCGGATATTATGTATAAGAAGATGAATGTCCTTAATCGTAATGGTAATCCAGGATTTGATGCAAGTATATTATGTGAAAGAAGTTTTCTAAATTGCGTACCTTGTCGACTTTCCTGGAAGAATGTCCATCAAAGAGAAATCATGATGAGGGGGGCCTGCAATAACGGACGATAAAGATATCAACCAAGAATTTCATACACAGATATACATGTGTTATATCACATATAGTATGATGAAAGGCTTATATATCATGAAAGGCAGCAGTACTAATGTTGTATTGGCCACGAACATTACTAATTTTCAAAGGCTGTGACTTGAAGGTTCTCATAAAAGAATGCATGTACTGTATCCATGTTTAATGCAAAGTGCAAAACCAAATAGTATTAACATTCTTGTATTCGAACAGTACTAACCACGAAGGCAGCACTAATTTCTTGTCAGCATAAACATATGAATTCTTTGAAGGCCAATATTATATTAATATCATGAATAGCAGTATTAATATAAACTTATACCTTCCAAGTATATACACGCAATACCATTCTTAGTAAAAGCATGCCTGAATCTGAAGACCGCCAATGCACGCCTGAATCTGAAGACCGCCAATGCACGCAGTATTAATATAAACTTATACATACCTGAATCTGAAGACCGCCAATGCCTGAATCTGGATCACCACGAACATCCTGTGACCACAAACTATTAAAAGACCTGTGAATTTTTATAAATATGCAATTCAGGAGTGTATTTGAGCTTTTTAATGGGTTTGAAAGAAAATCCATTTATTTCATCAAGAGTGTAATACGAGTAATAGTTGTGTTAACCTTTATAGATATAGAGGTGAATTATATGCTAATGCAAAAAAATCTTACTGTTGCACAGCTATGGGGAACTTGTAGCTCTCCTCATTCTTTCCTTCCATATCAGAATCCAAAATGAACCCGGTGTTTTGTTGAGGTACAATTAAGATGCACATTAACGTCACAATTCTCCATTAGTCTCTTTACCATCCATCATAGTTTTTATAAGAAGCACATTAACCCTGTAATTTGCCATTAGTCTCTTAGCATCCATCAGTCAGCTGATGCATTCACAATCAATCTACACAGACCAATACAATATCATAGTTAGAATAAGATATAGTGATATACTAGTACAATTTTTAAGTTCGGTCATACAGGTATTTTTTAACACAGGTTAGATTCACCTGTAAGAGGGCTATTTGGTACTTTACTACCACTTGTTGGACTCAAGTTTTCCTTTGGGGTTGGAGTGATACCATTCCTTTCACATGATGGTTTTAGAATGTGAATTTTTCCACCAGCGGATGATGCTTTGCTGAAATCTGGTTTGTGATATCTGGTTTGACAAAGACGGGTCGATAAGAGACCGAGTGGTTCAAATGTGAGAACTCTGATGCTGCAACTTCTTAACCTTTAGCTTTGTCTTATCAGATGAGTTTATAGCCTAAAAATCAAAATTAAACAGTCAACCAATTATAATGTTAAGGAAGAATTTTACATAACATGTTAAAAATAAAAAGCCTCTCAAATCCTAAGACTTTATTAATTGAATCTTAATCCAATTAGACTAACCAGATACACCATATTCTTTTACTATCATGCATTCACGCCCATGTAGATACGTATTATAATACACTTCAGGGCGACTTTCTACCCATTTGATAACCCGTTTGACCAGTTAAGATAATACTGCAACGCCAATCAGAACGAATGGTTATAAACTCCACCTCTGTATTTCTTAATTGAAACCATTTGATGTGTATTTACTTTATTCAACTTAAAGGCATTACTAGTTTGGTTATTTATCACTGACATACTTACCTTCTTCGCTTCTAATTTCCTCCGCTGCAAGAACTCTAATACTGATCCTGCAATTATTGGAGATAAAATAAAAGCCACAGATTAAACACAACACAACAACCTGCCATCACAGAAAAACCAAAGCAATTTTTACTTTTTTTTTCTTTTATTTATATTTGAAGTGCTAAATAGGATTACAAATACATATTGGTACAAATAATAATCCAAACTGTTAAATAAAAATTCACATTGGACGATATTCAACTAATGGATAATAATATGAACAATATAACCTCATTCATAATTCTCATTAAAGAGAAAACAGAGCCAAATGGCCCAAAACATTCATAGATCACATTAGGCTTTCAGAATAATACCTACAATAACTTATAAAATCACTTAAGCCATGACACACACGTTATTTATTGCTTTGCATCATCAGTTAACATAAAACTAATAAAAATCCACCACACCTATTGCTTTGTTGTATTAACGCTTTGACGATGTTATTTTCATTAGCATTGTATGACATATGCCTATTCTTTACATTACATAAAGTATTATTCATGGTGTTTGGCATCTTATCTTAGATCGTCACATCTCAAGCCTCAAAGAGACCAAATTAGAGCAACTTATGTAAGCAAATATTAGTAAAAAACATAAACTACACTATGTTGCAAAGTCACAAAACGGAAGCCGTGGTGATTTCAGTAAAGAATGTATGTACCGTTGGTCTCTATATAAGCATGTTCACGAAGCAATACCAACCGCCCCTATATAAGCTTTAAGCCGCTTAAAAATGCAATCCTAAACATCACCTATACATGTTTATTCAATAAGCAACATCATACATCCCTTTAAAAAGCCACAAATGTGCAACTACATCCCAACACTACCTAAATATGAGGGTTTAAAATAAAGACAACTTCAAACACAATTTATACTTTTTTTTTTGAGAAGGCAATAAATTTATAGAACCAAAACAAGAGTACAAATGATACAATACAAGGCATCCCCCCCACCCAACTAATCAATCTAAGTAAAAGTGAGAATGACCAACAAAACAAACCCAACTAATCAACCTAAATAAGCATAATGAAACAAAATGATAAAGAATAAAGACTACAACAAGCCAAGAATGGAACCAAAATTATCCAAAAAAGAAAAAGCCTTCCATGAACCTGGTAAGTAGCAGTCCCACATGACCAACCAAAATTATCAAACACAACTTATAATAATAATATGTATAAAAAGAGGGATTGTTTAGCTTATGCAATCACTCTGAATTTGACATAAACAATTTATCAAGCACTGCTTATTCCATTAAATAAAAAACTCATAAATTAATTATTAAGAAATGTAGAAACACAATCAACCATTATGTTAAAATCGTATCTCAAACAGTCACAAAGAGCAAAATGATAGGAAATAAATAAATATAAATTTAAAAGAAAAAAGATGTGAATTGGGAATAACCTGAATAAGAGAAATTAACTGAAGAAATGGTGTTGGTTAATTGAGAAATTACGGTAGTGAGGAGAACGGCTGTGATGAAGAAGCCGGTTAGGGTTAGGGGATGTTTGGTAAAGGAGATGTTGTGTGAAAGGTTGAAATGAAAGGTAAAGAAGCGGGTGTTGAATTTCTTTTGGTAAAGAAGCGGGTTTTGATTTTTTGGGGAAAGGGGAGCGGGAGCCTTAGAAAAAACAAAGCGGGAGATTGAAAATTCATAAACTTTTGGTGTTTAAGAATAAACTTTTGTATGTCTATGGTTTAGTGTGACCATATATGACATTTGGTCACACTGTTCAAGTGTGTGACATATATTTGTCACTTTTAAATGTATATCGTGACTAATGCTTCAAACTTACTTTTCAGTTGTCACACATTTCAAATTCATATGTGGCTAAATATTCAGCAAAAAATAGCAGTCACTTTTAAATAATGTGTGACAAACTTGACTATATGATTTAGCCACATACATAATTACTTCATGTGACCATATATGGATTTTGTCACACTGTTCAATTGTGTGACATATATTTGTCACATATGTATATATATAGTGTGACTAATGTTTCAAACTTATTTGTATCTGTCACACGTCCCAAGTTATAAGTGACTAAATAATCAACAAAAAATTACCAGTTACCTCTAGTCACATAAATATTCAAATGTGTGACAATGAAATTCCGAAATGGTCACACAAAATGAGTTCAAGTGTGGCTGTTTATTTTATCCTGGTACCTTTAGTCACATAAATATCTGACTGTGTGGCCATTTAAAAAACAGCATGTGTGACGAAATCCAGTTTTTGTACCAGTGTAATCTTAAAGCCTTAAACCCATCGGGTTAATCTTTTTAAACCAAACGAACCCGTTTTGGATTTTGAAGCTCACAAGCTCTTTTCATAAGCTTTAAGCTCATAAAAGTTACTTATTTTAGCTTATATCAATAAGCTATAACCTTCAAAATTGATTTCTAAATCAAAAATATCAATATTATAGTTTTTGGACTTGTTACGCAAAAAATTTCATGCAAAGGGGTATATATTGTAAATTCTTGAAACTTATAAATAGAATGGCTGAAATTGTAATTATTCTAAAGTTAAACTTCATGAGTTTGTTTTGTCATACTTGAAAGTTAAAGGTTTAAAGATTTTAAAAGTTATATTAAAAGGATTAACTTTGTAAATATATATAAACCAAGGGTACATATTGTCATTTTGCATTCTTAAAGGTATAAAATATAATATTTTTATATAAATTATAAAAATATATTTAAAAATTATAAGACTCGATTTTATTAAAACCCGACACATTTGTCGTTATCATTCATCGATCGAAACACTATAAAAATCAATTATGTTATAAATATAACATAATTTATCATCCACTAGCTTTTGAAGAAACCTAAAATGATAAAATCTTATCATTTAATCTATAATGTATCACGTTACTAGGTAGTTTCATGTGAGGGGTTTCATTTGGGTAGACGTTTTGACGAGTTGTTGGATTTACGATTTAAAGTGTCCTAGCTCCTCAAACGTTTACTACATGACTTCTAGATTATGATAGCCCGAACAGTGACACAATACTTTCATAAGTTATCAAACCAAAAACCCTTAAACTTTATAAAATAAAGTTTGTAATATCAATAATCAAACTAAGACTTGACATGCTACCTTGGGTTGCGTGACAAAGCCGTTTAATATCATCTGAGTCACTTTTGATATCAATCAGATTTCCCTAAATTAAGGTGAGTTCATAGTCCTACTTTTACATGTTTTCTAAATCCCGTAGGGAGATACATGTTATAAACCATGAATACAAGTATTTTTATAACTGTATGCTATCCTGATATATTATTGCCTAAGTTTTCCTTCACTGCCAATACTTCTTAATCATGAACCATTAGTCACTTGCGAGTGAACGTGAATATAGTAGATAGATCTATTGGGTGTGACGAATCCTGTTGGTCTACCCGTACATGGGGTAACCAAACGGACTATATTTGAAAACAAAAGATAACTTTGGCATGTTACCTTTCCTTTAGGACAGTTGTTCCTTCAAGTTGTTAAATTGACTTCGCATGTTAATGTTTGGTTACATGAGCTTAGGGCAATAATACTGTTTTCCATGATAATTGTATTCGTTGCAATTATTACTATTACATTGACTTGTATTCGATTATTACATTTCAAACACTGTGAATTTCACTCAACCATTGTGTTGACCCTTTTAGCATGTTTATCTCAGGTAATTGAGCAATCTATGGCACGGAGTGGCATTGGACATGAGGACGTCCAAACCTGTTATCATTCAACTTTATGTTTTGAAATGTATTTTGGGACCTCTCTTTTGTAAAAACTCTGATAAATAATGAATGATAACTAAATTTTCCAAAAACGTCTCTTTTGAGTCGTTTTCTATGATTATGACTGTTGATATATGAAGTAATACCCCAAATTAGCTTCCGCTGCTATATGTCAAATATGGGGGTGTTATATAAATATTTTAAAGAATGATCTTCAAATTGAAAATAAAAGTCAAACTGAGTTTTGTGAAATCTGTCAAAGAGCTAAGCAAATTAGAGAACCGTTTCCTTTAAGTGATCATACTTCTTCAAAACTTGGTGAACTTGTTCATTTAGATTTAATGGGACCATATAAGGTGACTAGTTATGTGGGTTTAGATATTTTTTGACTGTTGTGGACAATTACACAAGAGCTGTTTGGGTGTATCTCATTAAGTCTAAAGATGAGGTTGCTTGCTATATCTCTATTTTTTATAACTTGATTGAAAATCAGTTTAAAATAAATATTAAAGTCTTTAGAAGTGACAATGGTACATAATTTGTTAATCAAACAGTAAGCAAGTTTTTCAACCGAATTAAGCACATCAAATGGGTTTGAATTACTAACCTCTTCACTAGCTACCGCATCTTGCTTCTTTTTACCACTAGTACTGGCATTATTCCTATTAGATATCGGTCTATAAAGTTGTTTAATTGGTTTAGAAGCCTCCTTTACGGATTTTTTATACTTATGAGCTCCCAGATGTACGTGTTGTAAGAATGGAAACCTCCTAGATGTACGTGTTGTAAGGTTTTTGGTCATGTTCGGGAGGACTTTCCTAAGAATAAAGTCTCAGATGTTGTGAAGAACATGAAGAAGCCTAGCCAAACTCATAGAGATGTTCCGGTTGGTTCTAAAGTGGGATTTCAACCAACTAAACAAGTGTATAGATAGGTTTTTAAAAAGAACAATGTCAGCACTAGTGGTAATAAGAAGAAAGATGCGGAGCCTACAAAAGAAGTTGATGTGGGTACAAATGGTGGGACTTCAAATCTTACTAGTAAAAAGGCCAATTCTAGTAGTACTACCCCTATTATTGGGAAAATTGATAAAATGGAATGACTTATTATTGATGGGACGGCTACCCTTGTGGATGATGAGGGTATACCCTTGACAACGGTTGACTCTTCGGGGGATCATGATAGTGATGATGAAGTTGCATCGATTGATAATGATATGACTAATTTTTTGGCTTCAAAGGATGTTGGTTATGGTACTAATAGTCTATTGGAACAATGGAAGGAATCTTATGGGAATGGGGAATACGATTATGACCCATACAATAATGATATGTATGAAGGTCGTAAGAAGAAATAGTTTTTTGTTTATTTTGTAGTCTAGTCTCTTTGTGTTCCTTCCTTTAAGAAAGTGGTTTTAGCCTATGTAACGGGCGGAGATGTGAGACCCACCCTCATCCTTTATACTTAACTGTTTATTGGTGTAATAAAAGTTACCGAGGAAACCCTTTACCAAAAAAAAAGATAACATAAAGGTTACTCAAAAAGCTACGAATGATATGTATGATAATCCTCGAACCAACATGTAATGTCGAATCGATTTAAGAAACCTACCGTACAACAGGTCGCCGACACCTGGTCTTCGATCACCACCTTCGTTGTTTGTTTTAGCATAGCGATGGTTTGCATGAAGATCCAACATCATTTTCATATGATGGTGCTGAAGAATTGTTCAAGAAAAAATGATGGTGGTGAAGATGGTGATATTTGGTTATATATAATCTTCAAAGAGTAACTGAAAATATGAGAAGGTAGAACATTTGAAACGCCTTCGTTTATCGTTGAATAATGCTATTATTAATTGTTGGACCAAATGAAACCGTTGAAATAAATACAGCATGCAAGCAAATCAATGTTTATTGATGGATGTTTCAAGTTTGGGCACAATGGACCTTAGATACATTAATCACAATGGACTCAAGCTTTAGATAGATGAGATTAATTCACCTTATGCCACAAACTTAAGAAATTAATCACGTCAAAATAAAACATAAACACCCAATCTACTTTATGGCATTAACGATCATATTCAAACATGAAACTCAATTTGCATAGCTTATGCCATTAATGCTTACATTCAAACATGAAACTCAACTTTTATATATATATATATATTGATATGATAATTTTTATCCCATCATATACTTTCAATCTTTAAAAAATGTATTCAACATAATTTGTGTAAATTCTTGGTCTTTAGGTTGGTATAATTTTTTTTGTTTGCAAGATTATGAGTAAAGAAGAGAGATGTAACACAACACTTAGATTAGGGATCGAAGTGGAGGTTAAAAGAGAGAAGCAATTAAAACAAAAGACGTTGGGGTTTACGTTGGATCTTGCATTGCCGGTACATCCAAAGGTCGAAGTTACTAATCATGGAGATTGTGATCATAAGCATGAAGAAGAAAAATATGATCAAGATTCATGTAGTTCTAAAACCATAGATGACCTCAAAGATAAAGAATATAAAGGAAAAATAGAGGTACAAAGAGAAGAGCTTCTACAACTTGGATGTTTTATGCACGACAATATGGTGGATCAAGGAAAAGCTAAAACTTACCACAGAACAAATACATGCTTGAAAGATAGTACAAATCCAATACCCACTCATACGGTATGCTCTTCTCATTTGTTTAGAACAACTCAAAAATCCGCTATTTATATAATGGTGTTATACATATAAAGACAGTTATAGATCTGTTAACAACAATTTTTGTATCTACTGTTTTGCAATTTATATGATTCTGAAAAAAACGTAGCCCCTACTCTTTGTCTAAGTAAAGAAAAACTTCGTTAACAGGACATACTATAAATTTATTTTGTAAAGATACATCTGAAACTAAGATGGATAAAATGCACATGTGTGGATGCTCTCAAAGGTGTCAAAAATGATATCCCTAGACGGTTAGGGGGGACAAATGATCTATTTTTGTTTAAAACGCCTTGCAACTCCTTTTTTCTAGCTCATTGCTAGATTTGCGTGTTCCGAATAGAAATTTCCTTAAAATTACGCCATCAACACCTTAAAAAAAATTAAAAACATCCTATGTGAATTTGAACATATTTATGGATGATAAGGGGAAAGAAAGATTGCATTATGACTGTTATTTGCCTTTTAATCTGAAACGTCATTAGCTTTTCAAATTTTGTATACCTTCATTTGTATAACTTCATACACCAAACATGATAATGATAACAATACCAAAAAAGCATTTAGGTTGACAGCTTGAAATTATAAAATTGGGTGAATGAAATGAATTGTTTTTGATTGCAGGGACAGAAACAAGAACTTGCAAAGAAGTTGCATCTTCTTCCTAGACAGATCGAAGTTTGGTTTCAAAACAGAAGAGCAAGGTTTATTTACTTGCTGTCACAGTGCACACCATAAATACCTTCTTTCCAAAACATTACTTAGGAAGAAAGAAATTGAAACCCTAACGACCGGTTGATAAGTGATATTTTTTCATATTCATATAGATCACCTGAAAAATATATTGAGCCAAATTGATAAGTTGGATGTTTCTATGATCAATCGGATTGTTTGGATCAATAATCCTATATCTGCTTGTGTAAACTTTATAATCTCCTAATTTCTCTAGATCATTGCTAGTAAAATTGGAGCCAACAAGAACAAATTAATGACTAATAGAACTTTTTAGAATTTCGAGCCGTAAGTAGTTGGATTTATCAAAAACGTTGCACCTTAATCAAATTACAAATAATTTTTTTTTCAGATTCATTGTATTTAAGAATTAGTGACGTTTTATCAGCAAAAACTTGCAAAATTGAAAAAGGAAATTGTTATAATTATTCAAGAACACGAATAAGTGAATTATAACAGATGCAAGTATGACTTTTTATCCTACATAGTATTCACATAATTAAACACTGGAACGTTTACCTTATACAGATTATAAAAACTATAAATCCTTTAGTTTCCTATAAAAAGTGTATTGATAAAACCTTATGGTACAGGACAAAGTTAAAGCAAATCGAACAAGAATGTGCTTTATTGAAGAAATGCTGTGAAACCCTAACTGAAGAAAACCGAAGACTGAAGAAAGAGCTTCGAGAAGCCCGGTGTTCATCAAAGCTTGATCATCATCAGCAGCAGCAACAACTTCCACCGTCTTTCTACATAAGATATTCCTCTAAGACGGAAACATGAGATATGATTGTTTTCAATAAATAATATCAACTATAGGTTTTGTCTAGGGTTTTATGCTAGTTGTTAATAATTTATCATACTTGTCATCATGTTTTATACCCCACAAAACATGAAAATTGAGGTTTTCTATTTACAATGATGAATAAATCATGAGATATGATTGAGTTAAATAATTTTCTTAATTGAAAGGTTTAAATTTTAGGATTTATCTAGATATAATACAAATAAATTATCTGTCCGTCGTCTTAACATAACTACATAGGAGAATTATAGTAACTGCAGTAGACGCGTTTAAAAATCTAATAATGGAATCATATATAGCAAATTTTGAAGTGAATATATCAACTATTTTCATAAAAATCTAATTGCACTATTTTGAAAAATCAACGTCCGTGAAAAATCATAAACAAAAACAATCATCATGATCAACATCATCCGATCCTATATATATCAGATCCAAGATGAAAGTTGACAAAGATAAATTAACCATCACAAAGACAAGAATGATAAATAGATTGCTAAAGAAGCAACACACTTAATGCAAACACGGTGGGAGCTGCAAGTTACACTCTTGATGCGAAGAATACATAAATAAAACGATCGTCATCATCGAATTCTGCATCGATGTCGGCATGGTATTCATAAAGGATTTTCTGCATCGTCGAATTATGCATCGTCATAATTTTTCTGCATCTTCGTCATCATCAAACTTTATTCTACAACGTCAATATCATCGTAATCATCCGTCATACATCAATTCCAGCATCACACACCTCATTGAGCATCCAACAAACAACACTGACCCAACAACATCATGGATTTCGATATTAATCATCGTCGATCATCATAGTTGTTTATAATACACAGAAAACGAGAGTCGAAATCATAAATAAGAATACATGCATATCGAAGAACAGTAATCATATTGGTTGTCAACCTGAGATTGAATCCATAAAACGAATATTGAAAATCAATTTTGATCTGACAAAACTGAGTCAAAATCAACAGTGAATAAAAACACTCATGGACGATTCGGTTTTCAGTTTTTAATGGTTGCAAACAAAAGATTCCAGTGAGAGAGAAAAGGTCAAAGACATGAATTAATATCCTTAATTTTTGCATAAATGAATTACCCAAATAGCTTGCACTATTATTATTATTATGCATTAAAAATGCTATCTTAATTACGAATATGCGTTTAACCTTTTTTTAGGTTAAGGATGTGTACGTTTTATTAGATGGCCATAATCTCGCTATAAATATACACAAAAACCTACGCCTCACATTATTATTCATTTCTAAACCCTAAACCAAAGAGATCGACAATGGAGGTTCATGACGTCGTATCAAACCACATACTACCAAGAATTCCAGCCAAATCTGTTTATCCTTTCAAGTGTGTTTCAAAAGAATGGCACTCATTCCTTTACCGAGTCGGCTACGTTTAAAACCCGAATAACAGACCGCCACATCACGACTAATGAAAACAATCTTAAAAACTTCTGGTCTTTTTATAAAACCCAAAGCTTATTTGAGTTTATCACCCTCGATTGAGAAGCTGCACTCAAGTTATACAGGGATATAAACTCCACACGCCGCCCTTTACCACATTCGGAAGACGACAACTCCTCATGATATTCGTATTCTCACGATCTTTTTAATGGTTTAGTATGTCTATGCATAATAAAGGATAAGGGCAGATGTTGAAAAAAAAAAAAAAGAAAAAAATAAAAAAAAAATAAAAAAAAAAAAAAAAAATAAAAAAAATAAATATTCTTGACGATAAAGTTCACAAATACGCTTTGAGGATCGGACCCATTGAGAAAAGTAGAACGTCTTTCAACACACTCAAATTGGTTTATTTGTTGTGTCAAAGTGTGACAAAGTAGATAATTAGTTTTATATACAGTAAATCCCGACCCTCAGATGAATTCCTTCAATTGCAATGAGCTGAGGGTCTCACGTGGTCTTGAGAAACATACTGATGCAATATAAACACCTTCGAGCCTTGTGTACCTCAACCAGTGGCTCGGTGCCGTTTTTTACGCTAGCAGGCCTGTTCGCAGATCCTGGCCCAGAAAAAAAACCTGCGGTTAGCAAGACCAAATATCAAGCAACAAATATCGTAAAAAAATAAAGAGTGTTAATTTATCAGACAACAAGCATACCTCATTGCATCAGCCTTATCACAACACCAATCAAATCTGACAGAGTTGTGCACCCTGGATAAAATCCTTAGTTAAGCTAGACAGAAATACCCATTGCATGCCCTCTTGATACATGTACAACAATTTTTATGGCTCTGTGTGCAAAATGTCGAAGCAAAATATTGAAATCTTCGATACTGAATGGATTTCCTAGAGATAATTTAAGCTCTAACTTATCAAATGCTTCAAGGGTTTCGTTAAAAGATTGAAACTTTGCGATTCTTGATAGCATTATGCCAATTGATTTAACGGTAAGTAATGACGGATGTGTTTTGTGAATGCTTTCTATTAACTCCCATGCTTTGTCAACATTACGCATATGTGTTAATATATGAAGTGTCTTTCAAACACATCAAGACTCGGGATAAAGTTTGGAAAATCGAGGGTGAATTAAAAAAATCAAATGCTTTACAGACCGTTGGACAAGAGTTTCAAAAAAGAACGTCCTAGGAACGTTTTTCTACGATAAGTGGCTGTTAAGGATGGTTGATGTGGATGATCATTGGGTAAGTGCAGGAACGAATGTTTAGTTTGATATGGATGGCCATTGATGGTTTTGGCGATTTTAGTGATTTCAAATTCTAAATCAGAAGAATAAAACTGGGAACTCATCCAGCTTTTGGGAAAGAAAAGAGCATAATCATGCGAAAAAATAATATAAGTTAAGTAGTTTTGCATAATCTATTATAATTCACGCTTAATGATCAAACTAATTAAAGGGTAGTTTCGCACACAACTTTCGTATGCACTTGCTTTTGAGAAATAAAAGAGCATAAGGGGTGGCTCGTTTGGGATTGCATATTTTAAAGTGTTCATCCCCTTTCCTAGCAGGTGGCTCGTTTCCAATAGCTTAATCTAGGGTAAAATAAGCATCTAAGCAGTATCCAAGCACTCAAAAGTGCTTATCTTCTTAATATTAAGTAGATAAACACTTACATAACCAACCTCCTTGCTTAGACAAAAAAAATTCTAATTTTGTTTTTACTTACAAAATTATAAAAGCAGTTTTTAGGTTACCGAATGAACCAAAAAATAGGATAAGTTGGTAACTCACATGTAAAAGAAGAATTACAATGACAAACGGGACAAATAAAAATTCACGTTGGTATTTTACGGTTTACACACAGAAAAAATCTTTTAAGAGATGTTTGGGATTGCTTATTTTAGAGTACTTATTTGCTTATTCTATTATTTGCTACATCCTCATATCACATAGATAAGAAAAGGAAACCATAGGCATCATGACATCATCAACTTTAGTGTGAAAAGTAGTGAAAACCCATGGGAAATCGTATAATACCCATCTTCTAAACACTTCTTTATAGGTTGCAGAAACCTACCTTATGGAAAAAGAGAATGCCTTTAACTGCAATTTCCACACGTCCACAATTACAATGATGCCTCCAAACATCCATTGCATAAGGGAAGGAAAAAGTGCAGAAAGGTTTCTAGATCCACTTTACGAGGCCATACGCTAAATTCCAATTCCAAATACCCTCATATTCCAAATTTACCACATCATTCCACCATATATCACTATTTCCCGTTCTATGGCTTCTCATTTTCTTCTTGCCACTCATGGATGATATCTTCATTCTTATTGTCTTTATTCATTTTGACTTGTCAACAATTTTCCACCATCTTTACTTGTTTAGAATTCTTGACTCTTAAGCTAGCAAGTTTGAGCCTTATTGAGTTAATGATTACCAATAATTCCTTCCGATCCCTTTTTTCATCTTTAAATAGTCTCTTGTTTCACTCATTATGGATCCATAAGAGGGGAGGGAGCTCATTTTACTAATTATTTCAACCCAACTTTCATACATGTTATCTTGAAACATCATTTTCTTCATTTCTTTCCATACTTTTTCTACATAAGGACTTTGAAAAATAGATGTTCATGTGAATCGGGGTAACTTTCACATAAAAGAACAAAAATCTATCCTTCCACTGTACCATTTCTAGCTTGTCCATCTTGAGTGGAAAGTCTTCCCTGTATTGCAGCCACAATATGAATTAATGTTTTTGAATGGTATGAGAATACCAAACAACCTCATTCCATGTTACTCTCCTTGCATAACTTTATACATCATTACACCAATTGGCAAGCCATTGCCAAACACCTGACTTATCATAACAGCAACTTTAAGATGACTATTTAAATTTGCTTCTAACACAGTTTCATAGGAATCTGTAAGGATTTTACAAACTAGTTAACCAATTAACTACGAGTACGCAGCGGATTGGATCTAGTTTGATATTATAGGTTAACACATAAATTAAAAAAGTAATTCACTAACCTTTTGTTTATTGAGTTAAATCAATAAACTATTATGAGATCTTGATTATTGAACTTAACGGTTAGATTACCGTCTCTATGGTATGCTCACACTACACGTTACACGATCACGTTAGGATGCTAGTGCTTGCTTCACGAATAAATACCACTAACAAAATAGGGTTTGGTATGCTTGTTTTCTTGCATTCGACGATTAGGAAAAACAACCCTTGTGGGTTTTCTTTTGTAGCCGATTATTAAAAACAAAGGATAAGAACCTACTTATGACTTTGCAATGCATGTAAATAAGATGCATGAAGATTATTCATGCATTTATTATACAAGCGTATGATATTGTTTCCTTGTTATCCAAACTAGTATCAAGCATGCGTAGGGTGCATAGGGTATAAGGTATGTCGTACGCTTGTTTGTAATGGATGAATAGAATGAGAGGAGGAGAAGAGGTATGGGTGTTTATATAGCACCTCAACCCTAGTTGTAGATCAACTCTAAAGATAATCTTCAAACTCTATCATTATCACAAATAATTTGCACACAACCCTCCTTCTAGAATCCTCCAAAATCAGCCACTTTTTGGAGGAGGACAAGGGTTTTCGTTTTCGATACTTAAGCCCTTCTCTTCTATATTTAACGAGTATTAAGTTAGTTAATAACGTCTAACGGTTAACTAACGATCATCAAATAAATATCGTGAAACTTATTATATATTTAATAAATATAAACGAGTTACATATATTAAATAAACAATAAACGTACTCTTGGTGTATCTGTGTGTTCCCCCAATAGGCTCATATATTTTTAGCCGTATAAACGTTACACGTAACGACCACAAACCAACAGCTCTCACTTGGGAGTTAGCGTAGTACATATGTTTATACTAACGATAGAAAGCGTCAAGGAACACTATATTGCTCCCAGAAATACCTGAGTTATGGTTTCAAGAAACATATCAGTATAATGGTTTATAGATATTAACATATCTTGTTACAGATACCGTTAAACCATGGATATGGATCCCAACTCATTCCATATAGTTTAACCATTTAGTTTCTCGTTATAGAAATTAATTTAGATCTACCAAATGTAATCAAGAATCATCTTGAATTACACTTTGGGTGGGGCCACAAAAAAATGTTATTAATTCTGGAGAAGCACCAATGGTATCATACTGCCATTATACAGTTGGAGGAACAAATTATGTATTAACTACAAGTGTCGTGGATGCTCCTTCACATCACTTTCAAAAATAGCCTTTATAACTACCTTGTTTAGGTTATCGTTTGACTTATAATCAAAAAGTTATATACACACATGCAAGATTAACTTGTATCTCAAGTGTAAGGATGATTAATACAACCATTTTTGATATCTTACTCATGACAAGGATCCAAAAGTAATTATCAAAATTTGGGGAAGTCCAATATGCATCCCTTATGAATAACATGTGAGTTTGGTGGGAACAATCCACATATTCAAAATGAATAACCAAACACTCACATTTGTCTTAATTTAACAATACTCCCATATTGTTAATTGACAATGGATGAATCTAGAATAATTAAATTATTCAAGGATTAAACATGGAAATATAGAACACGATAGTATAAATGAAAATGATCATACCAGGTATGTCAATTCATTATCTTAATACAACTACTTTAAATTTCATTATCCAAATACTAAAAATTGATATGCATGAGACTAATTGGTAATTTGAAATCCAGTGTTTCCAACCTTCTCAACTCTTTCCGTACATGACAACTAAATAGTCATCTGAGCAAACTTTACGAATACTTGTTTCAAATTCACAAATTGTGAAGGATTTGAATGATATGATGAGTGTCTTATTGTACATGGACATACTATTACAATTGTCATAGTATAGAAATGTCACAGTACTTTTTATAGGGTATTTGAAGTTAGCAGCATACCTATCTGAGATAGTCATCTTTGCAGTTTTTCAAAGTGTAAAGTATTTTTATTCTTTTAATGTGTATTGAAAGAATGTTGCTTGAGCATATCTAGTTAGCAGGATCAACATAAATGATGAGTTACTTCCTTAACTAGGATTGAGTATCATCTAGCATCATTGTAGACAAACAACACTATGCTTCATATAATGCGTAAACATTTATTTTAATAGTCACCTAAATACTCTCAAGTAGATACTGTTGTTGTCAGCTCATCTTGCACTCGTGCAAAAGTAACAACCAATCCCATACACAATATAATGTGCATGATAAATCCTTAGTAAAACTCAAGGTTTCCATCCATGTATTAAATTATCTCAAGTGAAATATATACTTTAAGATTAGTTTCAATGATATATTGCATTGTGGTAGACTCAATCACCGCATATGTTTATTTCAATAAACATTTATTCCAAAGTCATTTGTTTTATTTCTTAAATTCTCAAGTGAAGTTTCATTCCAAGCTAAGTGATTAACATCTCGCTTAGATGGAAAGATGTTTTTAATATGTTATACAACATATGAATTTTAAAGAAACAAACATAGTGCTCCCACTTGATGTCAGGGGTACTTAGGAGTTATCTTATTTTAATCAGAATCAAATTATAATTAAACGTAAGATTTTAGCTCCTAGATGTGTGATCTAATCCACACTTGGATTCTTTTATCTTGTATATTTTATAAAAATTATTTGAACTCAAAAATCTTTTTGATTACACACCATCCTCGCAAAGGTAATCATTAAGAAAAGAGTTATGAAACCTAATTGCCATATTTCATATTCATGAAAACATGTATGACAATTAATCATCTTTATATAATTAATGCGTAAAGATAGAAAGATTTAATCACAGTCAATTGCTTGAGTAAGATTAAAAACTCTTATCATAAATATGTACACAAGTTTGTCCTTATGAGTCTTTCTTCAAAAGAAACTCATTCCTAACCTCACAGTTTAATTGTTTGGTGAAAGATCAATCAAGCTCAAAACATTGATTGTCTTTTAAGGACTGCATCTTATCATTCATAGTTGTAAGACATTTATCAGATCCAAGATGTGATAATGTATCATAGTATTTAGCAAGTTTGCTATGATCCTCTAACTTATATTATACTTTGGTTCAACATTTACATATTTAACCTTAATATGACATCAACAAGCCTATTCAGAAGGGTATGTATTTTGTTCTTGAATATCTTTAAGATCTATAGACGCTCTAACTTACTTTTGTAAGTATAGATAATTCTCTAAATACCAAGTATTTAAGCAACAATAAATTGTTCTTAACTGGGACATACAAAATACATTTATAGTTCTCATCTCTAGCTTGTTAATAACACACTTCATAAGATTTTAACAAATTTCAGAACTTTAATCAAAACATAATGGGATTCATCCTTATCCATAAACATATAATGTCTTTAATACCTTCTAGGTTGGAACTATATTGAGTGTATACATGACACGCGCAATTTTCTAACCTTCATAGATTTTGGGTGAAGAGCAATTAAAGTTATCAAAAATCAAACAATATAAATATAGTTTGTTTTAACACATTAGACATACCATAATAATGTGGTATTCTATGAGTATTGGGATTGTGAGACTACAACACAACTCCTTAAATAACTTAAGTCTGTTTAGATCAAATACTTACCAATTGGGTCGAGCCAAATTGAATACACAGTATTTTATAACCAAGTGCATGCTATAACGTATATTTCTTTGAATAGTTCAAGAACTTTACGTTCATGTGTTTACAAAAAGACAAAACACGTCAAGAATACGTTATAAGTCTTTAAATAATTCAAGGACTTCATGTTCATGTCCTAACAAGAAGACATAACATGTTTACTACTTTATGTTATGAGTCATTGATTTTGAACCATTACGTTTAATAAGGAATTGCAAAATTGGTAACTTAAGAAGACATAAAGTAGTAAACGTGTTATGTCTTCTTGTTAGATAACTTAAGTCTGTTTAGGTCAAATATCTAACATAAACCAAATTGGTAAGTATTTGACCTAAGAAGACATAAAGTAGTAAACACGTAGATTTCAAACCATTACGTGTAATAAGGAATTGTGCATTATTATTCTATAGATAATGTTTCGGTAAGCAGAAAGGCAACATGTTATCATATAGAATAAGATCCAGTGATCCTTAACACTATGGTTGTTCATATTCAGAAAGTAATGAATTATTTCAAGGCAAGCTAGAAATAATATGAGTACCTAACAAGGAAATAAAGTTTGTTGCTCCCACTGAATTAGACAACATTACATGTATGTTTTTTCAGTAGTAAAATGAAAAGCTCCCACTTTGTCAACATTGTAAGTGTTACATCACCAGTAGAAAGCAAATAGCGATTTATTTACTTTTCTACTCTCTTAGAATGCCTACAAGTAGCAATGTACTTAGGTATTGTAAAAAGTATATAAAGTTTTACTTATGTAGATGAGGGACTAGTCATTCATGCTTTCATTCACATGAACATTTAGCATGCAGTTCCTCCTAGAAGACATGTTAGTAATTTTCTTTACTCGTTGTAGTTCTCTTATTAACATTTAGGACTCATACATCATTTAAAAGAAGGGCAAGATGCACATATTTTTGTAGCTATAGAAAAAATGTTCGCTAGTACACAAAAAATGTTTTTTTTTTTCAAAGATTTCAAAACTGAAAGAGGGTAATGAAATATTGAAAGTGAGTTTAATTATAAAGAGAAAAATTCAATTGTAATCCTATCTTAGTTTTGTCAAGCAAGGAAAAGAGATAGGAGTAAGTCTTTCTCTTTCTTACAAGGAAACGAGACTAGGCTTGTTTTTTCAAGAAAAACAAACCGGTCGTTTTACACATATGTTGAATAACATAATTTAATCACAGTATAGAAAGTTCCAATGTCAGTATTATGAAGAATGTAATCTTTAGAAATTAACTACCCATTCCTTTAATAAACATTAATCATGCTCATGTTGCACCGATTACAAATTACCCAGCAAGAAAAGACTATAAATGATGCGCGGGCCATTAATGACTCTATGATTGGGTTAATGGGTATTTTGGGCTAAGACTCTTGGATTGTCAGTCTTTAAACATTAAATTACAAACTTCTAAAATTTTAATAAGACAGCATTGTTTTATGATATATATCTTTAAGATTACTTTAAAAAAGGAGAGGAAATCGTGACCCTTACAAATTATAATTTGTTATATAATAAAGCAAAACCTTAATTAGGAACTTTTGTATTTTAAGAAAAAAGAATATTTCTTTATTATGTAATATTCTTTTAATTATAATCATTTATTTAAGTATGTTTAATTAAACAAACTTAAATAATTCCTTATTTAGCAAAAATATTTGTAAATTCATGTTTTAAAGAAAATTAAGCTAAAAAATGTGTGTGACAAAAATAAAAAGATAAAAACTTGTGAGAAGGCGGGGTAATATACAATTATTAAGGGTGTCATTTGAAATAAATGTAAAATACACAATCACCCCAATTAGATGAATAATAATCCTTATCCTAAATCAAATTCACTAAATTCACTAGAGAATAGGTCCAGAACACAATTAAACACTAAATCATTGAAGTTTAAGCTTTTACAGTAGAATATCAAGTGATTTCTGTTTCGACAATATATAAACAAAGAAACTTTCAATAATCCCCTCTGCATGAGTAGTTCACTAGTTCTCATATTTGAACTGCATTTGTATTGGTAAAGATGATAATAGCCAATAAGTTTAGTATGTTGGCCAAGAGAATGAAATCTCTATAATATGTATTTCAAGTGTGATTTTGATCTAAAACTCATTTGATTTTGACTCATATAGTGATCAAAATATACAAATAAATCTAAATTGGTATCTTTACTTTTTATTGTATAAGAGCGTGCTATTAAAATAAGTTTTCACAATGAAAGTTTACTTATCGTCTGAAGACAATCTAGAACAAAAAAACAAAAATATAACAATTTCGTTAGACCTATTAGGTTTTAAATAAAATAAGTTGCTTATGTGTGGTAATGGGACCTGTTAATCGCATACGAGGTATGACCATTGAAAATTTTGAATTTTTAGGTTTTAGCTTTGTAAGGATACCGTGCTATATCAACACAACCCTCACACCAAACCGTCGCCAAACACAGCACGCGAGGCAGTAAACAAGATAAAGGCAATCAATCAAACATCAAACTACTTGGTGTCAAACAATAGATGGAGTAACTAGTAATGCAACTAAATAAAATCCAAAGTGTTATGACGACACCTAACATAAGAGTGGTCTTGTATTGAGGTGGATCGCACACACAATACATAGACATAGAAAATAAATCCAAACTTAACACCATGATAAATCAAAATAACCAAATTACAAAACTATAAAATGTAGTCTTCTAATGGAGCAGAAGAAGGTTGTCCAAAGATGCAGTATCCAAATCCCTTATAGCTAGCCACCACGTTACCAAATTAGCCTCCTAGGCCTCACTAAGGCTACCCTCTCATAAATGAAACTTATTAAAATAGCAATCAACAATAAACATTGGTGAGAATTCAACAAGTTTAACAAAATTTCGTACTTCTTTTTTGCGAATTTAATAACATTACGGACATACAAGAATATTATATACACAAATGCAAACAATTAAACAATCATCAACTTGAACAACAATAATTTATTTACAACATTATTCGGTCTTTGAAGATTAAGCACAGACACTATAAGCAAAACAAGCTTCACGCAAGAATGTACCAACACAAACATGGAATGGTTATCGTAATCCTCTATTCCACCCGCCTCCCGGTAGGCGTATATTTACGCCCTCCAATCCCATCCATCATGGTTAGGCTTACCCCTACGATCCCACATGAATTATACAACATAAGTTTTAACAAACAAGAATCAATTCCTGTCCGAAAAAACTAAAAACCATTAAAAAAACACAATAATTCACTCACAAAAAAAGCATATAAAAACAATTTTTTCAAAAAAGAAAAAAACAAACTTAGTATCATTTTTCATTTTCCACAACATAACCATTTTCCCACCATTCCCCCTCAATTCATTCCCACTTCACCTCCACAACAAACACACAGTTTCCTTTCCACACACATTTTTCACTTTCATCCACCAACACCATGTCATTTTTCCAGTATCCAACCACGCCCTCACCACCTCAATTTCTCATCAATCCATTCCATTTTCTCACCCAATCTCACCACCTCATCCTCATTTTCCACCAACAACACCTAAGCCCCTGGACCCAAGAAAAACCTATAATACTCACCCTGAAACTTTTCAAATGGCGCAGAAAATACGAAAATCCGAGCAAAAATCATGAGCAAAAATCCTAACAACTTCATTACATTTCTATTGATGGAAGTTCTAATGACTAACCTACACACTGTGTAACTGTTTTCCCTACTGAGAATCTAGATACGTGACCCGAACCCTTACTTAAAAACCCAAAACTACGCTTTTTATCCCAATATTTAAATTTCCCAAATTAATGCCAGAAATTTTGTAGTCACGCGGTCAATACATCTGCACATTACTATTAAAAGATACTAAATGACCACTAATAGAACCTTCATACAGCATATCGACCATCACAAAGTGTGCAGAAATTGACGCACTTGGTTTTTTTTTTTTTTTGAGGACCCACTCACAAGTTTGTGCTTGACCAGACCCATTTAACACATGTGGGAAAAAAAATATTACAAAAATTTATAATTCTTTTCCAAAAATTCATAGACAACAAAGACAAACTTGAATTACTACTAATTTTACTACTCTGCTTACTTACTCTACTACTGCACTACTGACTACTACTTTCGAACTTACTAACTGTACTGCATGCATAAAAAAAAAATAAAAAAATAAACTCATATTACTACTGCAAAAAATATCTGCAAAAAAACAAAAAAGCACGTCCCATCAATAAAAAAAAAAAGATGTTTTTTGATATAGGTTTTTTCGTCGACCTCGACACCCGTAAAAGGAAAAACCCACCTCCCCCAAAAAATCCACACGCAACAAAAAAACCGCCGACTCCAACCGACACAACACAAAAAAACCCATCCCCTCAAATCCCAAACCCATACACATGAACCACCACCCCGCCTCCCACCCACCCACCACAATCCCCCACCCACCCCGCCACCCACAACCCACCCCAAAAAATCCCCCCCCCCCTCTCAAACACCCCCTCACCCAAATCCCTCCAAATCAATCACCTCGCCATCACACAAAAAAAAAAAATAAAAAAAAAAACCCCCCCACACAAAAACCACCCAACAAAACAAATCCCAACAAAAACCACAAAAAAAACAAAAAACCCCCACACCAGAATCCTCGCCCTCCTCACAACCAAAACCCCCCAAAAAAGTATCCCAAAAAATCTACCCCCACCCCCCCCCCCCCCACAAAAACCCACCCCCCCCCCACACAAAAAAAAACCACCCCCTCCAATTCGCCACCCCGCTATCACCAACCCACCAACAACTCCCCCCAAAAACTCCAATCCCAACAAAACTGTTCGTACAAATCATTACAATCACCCAACAAGAACAAAAATCAAATCCCCCCAACCCCCTCCTCAATATCAACACACCCCCCCCACAACACAAAAAAAATCCCCCCCAACCGCACCAACACCCACCACCACCACAACAACCCACCAAAACACCCCGCCCCCCCCCCAACCAACCCCCCCCCCCTCCCCCCCCTAAAAAATCCCTCCCCCCCCCCCTCCCACAGACCCACCCCAAACATCAACCCAAAAACAACCCCCCTAAAAATCCCACTTCCCCCATACCCCCCCCACCACAACACACTCCCACCAACCCCGAAACCACCGAACAAACACACGAGTAGAGGAAACGACCGGACAACACCCACCACCCAACTCACCACAACCAAAACCCACCCACAATCGATCACGCCACAATATCAAAACCCCAAACAACACCCCTTCCCACAACCACTAAAACCGCCCCCCACCCCACCCCGACCCCACAACCCCATCACAAAAAATCCCCCATCAACCCCACCCCACAACACACAAACACCACGACGACCCATCCCCACACGCCATTCCCATACACCAACCACCCCCCCCACCCCCCCCCCATCCCACCCCCACACACCCCACTCCACACTACAAAATCCCATCCCCCCCAAAACACCCACAACCAACCCACAAACACCCAAAAAAACAAAACAAATCCCGACACAAAAAATAAAGAAGAAACCAACCCCTAACCCAAACAACACCCTCCACAACCAAAAATCACACCCAACCGCAACACCCCCCCATTCCTCCCCCGCCTCACCAACTCACCCCCCCCCCCCCACCCCCCCCATAACAAAACATAAACACAAGACACACACCACAACTACACACACTCACAAAAAAAAAAAACCCAATCCCACACAAACAAACAACCACACCACAATCCCACCACGCCCCCCCTACCCCCAACAAATCCCCTCACCCCAATCCTCAATCCCTCAAAAAAGAAAAATCCCCCCCCATCCCAACCCACCCACCGCCGCCCCACAACCAAATCACACACCTATAATCCACCACTCACATCTGACCCCCTCACACCCAAAAACCCCACCACAATACAAAAATAAATTCACCAATAAAAGGTAATCACCTCCCCCCTCCACCCCCACAACAACAACCATAATAAAAACAACCCCCACCCCAAGAAACGAAAAAAAAACCAACCCATCCCCCTACACCCCCCCAACATAAACAACACCAACCCCCAAACACCCCCCCCTACAATCCCCACAGCCAAACACCCCCCACCAAGCCCATCCCCCCCCAAAGTAAATCCCCAATCGCACACAATCAAAACCCACAAACCAATCCAAAAACCACACTCCACAAACCCCCCCCACACCACCACCCCACATCGCCACACAAACCCCCCAATGTCAGCCACTCACAAAATCAACAAATACACAAAAGAAACACACATACAACCCCCCATCACACACAAACCCCGCGCACCCCCACCACCAACGAAACAAAAACGCTCCCCAAATCCCACCCGACCACCCAACTCACACGGGCCCACCCGCCCGGGTCACACAACCTTCACCGAACGCCCACAAACCACACCAAAACACACCCCAACATCACTCCCAAATAATCCCTCCCCTCCCCCCCCGTTCGTCACCCCCAACACCCCAAAAAAGTCACCCCCCTACACAAAACAAACCCCCCACCCATCAACACAAAAACAAATCAAAAGTCACCCCCCACACATAAAAAAAGAAACACCCCCACGCCACCAACCCCACAAACAACCACCCCCACACCAAAACCCCTCCCCCAACCAACCAACAAATCACAAAAACCCCAGCTAATCCCCCATCCACAAAAACAACAACAACCAATAAACTTCCTATGAATGTGCCCCCTAAAAACATAGATTCGAAAGAACGAATTTGTAAAATTATTTTAAAAACTCACATCCACTGATGGTCACTTTTTATAAATAATTCATGAAACCGACATAGGGTTTTTGAAAAGTAGACTCTCGTAGATGTAATTTTAGGCTCAGAAGAAACTTAATAAAAGCTATTCGTCAGACCGATTAATGACTCTACTCTAAGGTGACCGCTAAAAAAGTCTTCTGCCCAAAATTATATTAAACGAATATTATCTCTATTAAATGCCTTATTGATAAACCTCTCACCACGCTATCCTAATAAAACAACACCCCTAAACATTATTATATAATCACTACTGCACTTACTTTCATTAATCACAAATCTTAAATTAGGGAGAGCCCTCAATTCCCTCAATTATTAATTTACCAAAACAATAATTAAGACAAAAAAAAGGGATTTAAAAACATAACTTGATTAATAGAAGAAAAGATTAATAATTTTTTAGCAATGGATAAAAGATGATCAAAAAACTTGTTTCTTCTTTTCTTGAAAGTTTATAAAAAATGATCCACAAATGGCCTGCTATAAATATATAATATAGCTAGGTGTTTTGGATTGGTTTCGACTAAAAGAAAAAAAAATGGGGAATACAAGTTTTGTATTTTATAAAAAATTCTTGATTTTGAGTTGGACCTGGAACTTTTGACGGGACCTCTTCTTAAATCCTTCTTTCCTTCCTCATCATTTCGCTTTTTCTCCCTTTTCCCTCGTTTCCCTCCCCCCTTTCACTTATCTTCTTCTTCCCCCCACTCCCCCCCTCCCCCCCTTCTTTTCCCTTGATAGTTGATCCAACTTCAAAACACCAAGCCCTCACAAAATCACCCCCCAGCAAACCACCATCAAATCACCACCCCCCACACCCCCACCACCCGATCACACCCCCAACACACCACCTACCTCAACCACCCCCACATCTACCCCCACCCACCAAACCACCCCAAACACCACCCACAACACCCCCCACCCCTTTAAAATCAAAATTAATTTTTTTTCTTATTTTAATTTATAAAAATATTTGGCCCACTACGCCTTTTATTCTCATATTTTTTATAAAACATACTTTATCATGAAAACTTAACAAAAACACTACTTTACTTATATTACACAACACATAACACTCTTTTAATACACAAACTTCAATTTTAAAGACATATTTACTACTATAATTTACCAACTAAAACTTTAAATATTTACTATCCTAAATTAAAAATTATAAATTCTTAATACAACTAAATAATCTATAATATACCCCTTATACTAACCCCGTACAAAAAACGGTTTTTACAAAACAACTAATCGCGATATCACTAAATTCCAAATTCTATTCTCAACATCGCTTCAATTGCTCAAATGCCTAAGGCTCAACATAACTACTTACATCCAAATCACACTACAACTTCACGAAATAAAAGACTAAATCCAAGGATAGTCATTCTATACTCAACAAAACAAGAAAGCACTACAAAGCACACATATCATATATCACTATAATTAAATCTCACAACACACAATTAACGACTCTTAAACGCACTGAACTTTTTTTTTATAAAACTACTTATATTAACTACACTACTTAATTATATTTACACACTCTTTTAAATACACAACTTAAATTTTAAGACATATTTACTACTATAATTTACCAACTAAATTTATATATTACATCCTAATTAAATTATAAAATCTTAATACACTAAATAATCTATACCCGAATCAACGGTTTACACTCGATATCACTAAATTCTCAATCGCTTCAAATGCTCAAATGCGCTAAGGCTCAAACGTACTTACATTCCAAGATCACTATCAACTACGAAATAGAATGACTAAATCATTCATTTCTATACTCACAAGCACATATCAAAGCACACATATCATATCACATAAATCACCACAACGACTTACGCACATAACTTAAAACACCTAAAGCTAGCTAGGTTAACACTAACAGTTAAACTAACCTTGCTAAGTCGCGGTTGTCACATTCTCCCCTACTAAAAGAAATTTTGCCCTGAAATTTAGCTAGTTTTATCAACACGTTCAGCGAACAAATTCAGAAATTTAGAATTCCATGTATACTCGGAACCACGTATACTCAGAACCACATTTAAAATTCCAACGAACCTTGACAACCGGAATCTTACTACGCTTCAACTTTTTAACTTCACGATCCATGATCTCGACAGGTTCTTCAACAAAACAAAGAGTTTTGTCGACCCTAATCTCTTCTAATGGCACATGCAGGCTTGCATCCGCTAAACACTTCTTCAAGTTTGATACATGAAATATATCGTGTATACCATTCATCTCCTGGGGAAATCTCAACCGACAAGCAACTGAACCTATTCTTTCAAGAATCTTAAACAATCCTACGTATCTCAGAGCTAATTTACCTTTCTTCTCAAACCGTACCGCATACTTCTAAGGCGACACTTTTAACAACACTCGACCACCCTCCTCAAATTCCAACGGCCTTCGCCTATTATCAACATAGCTCTTTTGAATACACTCTTTTAAGTATATTGTAAATCGACTAGGACTCTTTTAAATACACTCTTTTAAGTATATTGTAAATCGACTAGGACTCCTTGGTGTATAAAAGGAGGTCCTAGGGCATAGAGTTAAATGTACCAAAAATGAGTCATTCATGGAGTTTCTTAGCTTTAAGGTTTTGTAACCCTAATACTAAGAGAGTATTTGTATTATTAATAATATTGGACCTTTTATTATTTGTTGAATTGTGATCTTGTGTTACTGTTTCATTGAGAATTCTTCTAATATTAAAGATTAGATTATGCGTAATCTTTAATACACTTAACAAAGTTTCTACTATAATTGTGTTGGATTAATCTAGCATAACTAAACCTTAACAGTCGAAGCTACGTAGGATGAAGAGAGGGCTTGATACTATATGGGTAATAGTCGATAGACTGACCAAGTCAGCTCATTTCCTAGCAACGCGTGAGGATTATAGTATGGAAAAGTTGGCAAGGTTGTATATTGAGGAGATCGTCGCACGACATGAAGTGTGTGTGTCGATTATCTCGGATCGAGATAGACGGTTTACATCACGATTCTGGCAAACATTACAGAAAGCTTTAGGGATGCGATTGGATATGAGTACGGCTTATCATCCTCAGACGGATGGACAAAGTGAGCATACAATTCAGACATTGGAAGATATTTTAAGAGCGTGTGTGATCGACTTTTGTGGCAGTTAAGATGTTCACCTACCATTAGCTGAATTTTATTATAATAATAGTTACCATTCAATTATTCGATGTGCTCCGTTTGAGGCACTATATAGAAGGAAATGTAGGTCGCCCGTCCTATTAGCTGAAATTGGTGAAAATAGATTGGTTGGACTAGAATTTGTACAAGAGACAACTGATAAAGTGATATTGATTAAGGAAAGGTTCAAAGTGGAGAATGTGCTAACGGATGGGCTGTGATTGATGAGGGGAAGGTGTGTGTTATTTTAATAAGATTATGAGAGTACTAAATATAGTTAGTAGAGTGAGAAAGTATTTTTGGGCATGACGTTTGGAAATGGGTTGGGTACATTTAAAAGTTAGGCTGTTACGTTTTGGAGGTGTAGGTTACAAAATTGAATGTATTAATTTTCATAAAAAAATGTGTGCAAGTTATTGACCAAGTAATTAAAGCGTAGACATCTTTTTAATATGTATAAATGGGCCATAAAAATGGGAGGGACGTTTTGTATTTGGGCCATAAAAATGAGCTTTAAAAATATAGCAGTTACAATACAAGACAATGCATGTTACATACTTTTGAATGTTTAGTTGTTACATACTTACATTCATGTTTCTCATAGAATTCCAAGAATGATGGTTCTTCATTTTCATTAGACGATAAAAATGAAGAGGAGGACGAGGGATGAGGTACTCACTTTCCCTTTTTCTTGATAGGATTCCTTGAAATGTCTAAAGGATTCATAACACGTTCATGAAACGTGAACCTATCAAGTAGGTCAATGGATTGAGGGTTTGTTTAGAGTAGGTATTTGTAGAGACGAGTCAAGAGCATAGCATATGGCATGGGAGCATAGCTTTTATTCTTGATTTCCTTCATTCGATAAAGAATCATGATAGTGAAGTTGAATTTTCTTTTGATGGTTATGTAGAAAAGCATGTATGCGTTGCATGCATTTACATGATCTCTATTCCCAAGAGTGCAAACGAAATTTTCCTTAAAGAAGAGTGCCCATCTCCTTAGCTCGGGACGAAGATAATCTAGATAGAGCTTGTTGGGGTCTCTTTGAAGTTCGTTTTGAGTGGTTCTAGGAATGGTGATGTTCTTTTTGACAAGGTCATGCTTAGGACCAAAGAAACGACTATTAGGATGATCATCAAGTGAGTTTAAGAACCATTTACTTGAGTAAAAGGTTTCAAGAACTTTTGGAGTTTGAAAAATCTGAGAGAGTTGAGATGTGTTTAACTTGAAGGTGAATTGACCAAGCTTGAATTCAATGTAAGGACGTTCCTCCTCATCTCTTTTGAGTTAAAGGCTATGGTAGAATTCGGTTACGAATCGAGGGCAAATAAGTTCATCAAGAGTGAGAAGCCTTTTTTGAAACTTGCCATTTCATTTAATCCAGCTGGACACATTGCCACGTCACAAATGCAACGTGTAAAAGCTAGTTGTACACATTCCGACATTCAAAATCTGTTAAATAAAGAAGGTGTATCAAATTTCACTTAATTTTAGCCCATCATCCGTTTTATTGAAGGAAACACTAACAGTCGATTAATATTCCGATGATTACGTACCATTTGTCTCTCAATTCATCAAGGGTATCTTCGTCTCATGTGTATTATTATTCTCTTTTTCTGTCTAGATGGTAACATCAAATATATGTGTTTCGCTTCTCTTTTATAATTCATAAGTATCCTTCAATTTTGACAGGTTGATTTGGATGTGTTTCAAGAAAGTTTCGATTGAAGATTAAACTTCGATAAGTCAACTGTGTGCTATCTTAGGTTTGGTTTCCTTTATTCAACTAACTTCGCGTGAAACAATTTCCACATTGTTTCTAAGGTCTATATTTGTTTGGTATGCTTAAATAAACTGGATGTTTACGTTGACAATTTGAATTCTTCTTGGGATGTATATCAAGTCAAATGATTAAGAAGTATAGAGGTGTTCGATGAAATGTCTTATAAGAATTTTAATATAAGTAATCGAGATATTTGGATACTTGGTCATTAACTAGATAGATCAACTGTTTTAAGTTACAGAAAATGCATACTTGGTCATTAACTAGATAGATCAACTGTTTATGTGTGTTCTTCAATTAATCAGAATAAATTTTGCGGGTTTGAGCTCTTTGGTCTAAAGTCATTATTCTTTAGTTATGTTTGACGGGAATAAACATTATATTAATCCAAATAAGATCTCTATTGACACTTAAATTTTGCATCCAAGTGCCCTCTAACTGTAGTTGTGGGATGGATTCCCTTTATATGAGTTTAATTTTTTTGCTACAATGATGGTACAAGTGCTGTTGTTTATATTACGAGTTGGCTATTTCAGCATATATAAAAGTGTTGTGCATGAATGCAATGTTTTTTAAGTTTTTGGCCAGATATATCCTGGTTTGTTAAGGATACAATTACACTAAGTACATGAATGTTAATGGTGCTAATATTAAAGTTTTATGAAATTTCGTCTCATTGGTCTATAGTTATGGGTGGACTATTCATGTGTTTATGAAATAGGCGTCCTTACTACTAATAACTTATCTTTGCGTGGTTAGTTGGAATATATAGCTGCAACTACAATAGGTTGGAGTAGTTAGCGATCAAACAATTGTAAAGGGCGTGTGCTTATGGAACTTTCTCATGGTGTCCCTTATGGGTAGTTATGTAAAAGCGAAAGGTATTGATACAATATGGAATGATCATTTTATAATGAGGTTTTGCTTATGAGATGTACAAAGTCCGTACTCTCTTATCGTATACTCCGTAACTCTTAAATGAGATGGACAAACCGCAATAGGTATTTCATCTTGTATCAACAATAGATGTTTTACAAACGGTTGCCATGGAGGCAAAAAGTGTAGCGGCAACCAGTATGACAAGGACGGTCGTCTTATGACAAGTGATTATGTATTATATAATAAGTTTTACAAAAAATGTAGGTACGAAATGGCCAATATAGTAGCTTCTGTTGATGGTTAATATATATAATTTCTACAAATACCATTACTGATTGTTATTGTAGATGTGGTTGGGTTAATATAGTTGCTTCCTTCGGCGTGTCATGGTTTCCCCATTCTTCCTTTATAGTTATAAAGACAATGACCTTTACAACAATTATAAGGAAATTGGCCATTACAACACTAGAAGCTCAAGCTTTTTCTGTTATACTAATTGATTTTATTATCATTTGATTTTTCACGAGCTAATAAGCTATTTACTTTTTGATTTTTTCAAATATTCTCCATATCCTTTAAATTGTTACGCAAATAGCGTTATTGTTATTATCGTTTTTATAAGCTACCTGTGATTTATCACGGCTTTATAAGCTAGTGGAAGTATATACAGATCTTTGAATATATATCATAAAGGTGAGCGAGTGGTTGAGGGAAATGATCAAAATACCCCTTCTTTTAACGGTCAAACTAAGTTTGATTAATGGTGGTAGTAAAAATGGATCAAACTTGTTACGGGTCGTACAAAATAGGATAGGATCCATTACTTTTTAAACTATTTGACTAAAACCATTATACCCAGTAAACCAGAAGGAAAAAAAGGAGATTTACGTCTATACCCTAAAAAAACTCTTACAATTACATCAATATCCTTTATAATTTAATAATTACTTCAATATCCTTCTAAACGTTTAAAATACACAAAAAGTATCCAAAAACACATTTTCTTCATATTTTGATGAATTTAATAATAATTACATCTTTATCATTATTACCTAACATGTTAAGCTTCCTTTTTACCCTCTCCTAATTAGCTACAAAATACCCAACTCAAGTAAACCGTAAATTAATCGGACAAGTATTTAAAAATTTAGATTCAACACTACTACTAAACAAAATATCTACAGTATTAGTTTGGTTTTAATTTCTTATTTTACTCTTTATTTACCATTTGGGTTTTATTTCAAACACAAATTACCCCATGCGTGAGATTCAAATGAACATTCTGGGTGTCACATTTTTCATAAGGATGCCCCATAACAGATTTACAACTTAAAAGATTATGTGTTGTTATGTTAAGATCCCATCAGCAAGAATAAACACAACCCTTCAATAATCGAATTTGCTCTTGTGTGTTCTTTTTTAATTAAGAGAAAAGGGTAAAAAGGTAATTATATGAGAAAATATAAATTAAAGGTTTAATAGTTAATCTATTTAAATATGATGAAAATGTGTTTTTGGATACTAGTTTTAATGCCTGTACACGCACGGGGCTTAGACACTATATTATTTAATATATATATAATTTTTATTTTTTTCTGTTTATAAGTTATATTATAGAGTATTATTGAAATTATATGAAGAGAATACCAAAGGAGCTTTGCTCCAATGCTATCACTCCCTCACCGCAACCGTCCAGTTGACCGGTCAAGAAGGGCTTTTGAGAAATATGTATTGGGTTCAATCCCAAATCCTTGCTAATTAGGTCACTCAAACATGTGCTCATTGCCTCGGGCTTGGTCTTTGGGGAAGTGTTAGTCGGCACCCAGAAAGGGTGCACGGAGTCAGGGTTTCCTCGCCGATTTAAACCTTTTTGAGAAATCATATGAAGAGAATAGATTCATTAAATCTTTTATATATTACGTAGTATATGAACTTGAGGATAATTAGTAATTTTATCTTTTGATTTACCTATTTTCTGACATGACATTGTGAGCCAACTAATCCAGCAAAACTACCCTTTTAGGTAGCCCGAAGTCCGCTCAAGTGAACCTCTGTGGCCACGTGGTGATTAATTTTCTCTTCGTTATATTCGAACCATTTTGGAAGATTGGTATTCTTAGTGTTTGGTATGCACATAATATTGTATATGTTTTATGATTATAGCGATATGAGTGTGTATTGAACCAAAAGAAATAAAGTAACCCAAGATTGTTGTATATGATTTATAGGCATACACACATGTCAATGAGATAAAGATTTAAGAGCATCAAGTTGAGTTATCAAAAGTTCGCAAGACCGTCAATATTTATTGAGTATAAAAAACTAAAGAACTCAAATAAGTATTATGTTTCGTGCATACAGTATTTATAGAGTATAGAAAACAGTTTTACATATTTTTCCGTCACCAACACTTTTTTAAGATATAAAAGTGGCCCCATGTTGTTATATATGATTTACAGACATACACACGTGTCAATCAAATAAGGACTTTTTGAGAAATTCAAATGTTGAATTTTAGTACGTACTAAACCAAAAGAAAAAAATGCAATTTTTCTGAACACATCAATGAATAGCTAGAAAAACCTTTTTTCTTTTTTACGATAATTTATGTGAGTCACAGTTTTTCTACTTGGTTGTACAACATGAGTTTCAGGCCGAAAATGAAAAATCCATATACAAATGTAAAAATAGTTTTACCCATTTTTCCATCACCAACACATCTCTAAGATATAAAAGTAGCTCAAGATTGTTGTATATGATTTATAGGCATACAAACATGTCAATGAGATAAAGATTTTTTCAGTAATTCAAATGTTAGAATTTTAATACATATTAAACCTAAAGAAAAGAAAATGCAATTCTTTCAAACTCATCAATGAATAGCAAGAAAACCCTTTTTCTTTATTTACGATAATTTATGTGCTTTGGTCTTCGGGTTAATTTAGGATGTTATTAGATTATGTTAAATCTTTTTTTGGAAGTAAGAACTTATTTACGTTTGTTGTACTTTAAGATATAAAGTCTAGGGGTATAAAGTTTAAGGGGTTATTTGTTATTTTTTTAAGTTATAATAAAATTTGTAAATTTATAAATTTACACTTAACTACATATAGTTTATTTAAAATTAAACTACTAAAGTTTTATTAATTAGCACCTCTTTTTTTAAGTTTCGTTTTTCACAAATTTGACCCATATATTTTATTTGTTTTTTTCTCCATAAGATTTCTCCATTAAAATATTTCAATTTTAACTTTTTATTGACCAATTAGATCGCACGATTTTGCGTACGTGGCAAAATCAAGCTTTATGATTGGTTCATATTTTTTCTCATAAAATTTAGTCTCATAGAAAACTTCAAAATGATATAATTTTTTTATTATATAAAAGATAAATGTGTATTTTATTGTTTTTGAAAGGATATTAGAGTAATTATAAATTTTATAAAGATATTGATATAATTTTTATGTTTTGTAAGCACATGAATGTAAATGCTAAAAAAATGTAGTTAACTCGTCTTATTATTAAATAATGGTTGATAATAAAGCTATACTTATGGGTTTATTCATGTCTAACATGGTATCGGAGCAGATGAGACTTAGGTGGCTACGTGGAGCCGCCTCCCCTAAACCACCCCATAAAACCCTAACCCTCTCAACACCTCACTGTCACATTCGTTAACACATTACTTTTTTGTGCTTTTTTTCTTTTTCTGCCGCCGTCAAAACCATGGAATGGTATCATACATGGTTTTCCTGTTCTCCACATAACGAAGAATTAGAGAGGCGCAACAAAGGTCCTAGTCGTCATATTGGATTAGCTCATCTAGCAAGTTCAGACTTTATCATGGTCTTGAGTTGGTAGCAGAAAGAGGTTGAGAACTACAGGTAAATAGAAAGAACTTAAAAAAAGAAGAAACGTGAATCATGTTGAACTCTTACAATTAACGTCTTTATAGTTTTTTGCATAACAGGTTGTTGACTCTTTTTGATTTCACCATACACTTGGAAAGCATCATTCACTTCGCGATATCTCGCAAGGGTACAAACAATCGAGTTTCTAAGGGTGTTCAAATCTTTTGGGGATAATGTCTTCTCCAAACCCATAACAACCTGCGCAACAATTTCAACCAATATTTAAAGGGATTATGATTATACTTTTTCTCACGCTTTGGTATTGATACGGGGACTACTTTTTATTCAAAATTTTTAAAACACGCCATCTTATGTAAATACAAAATTTGTAAAACATGCCACTTGCCTAAATAAAAAAGTAGTCCCCCCGTATCAATACCAAAGCGTGACAAAAAGTATAATCATAATCCCTTTAAATATTGATTGAAACTGTTGCACATGTTGTTATGGGTTTGGAGAAGACATTATCCCCAAAAGATTTGAACACCCTTAGAAACTCGATTATTTGTACCCTTGCGAGATATTGCGAAGTGAATGACGCTTTCCAAGTGTATGGTGAAATCAAAAAGAGTCAACAACCTGTTATGCAAAAAACTATAAAGACGTTAATTGTAAAGAGTTCAACGTGATTCATGTTTCTTCTTTTTTTAGTTCTTTCTATTTACCAATAGTTCTCAACCTCTTTAAGCTACATACTCAAGACCCTGGTAGAGTAGTGAACTTGCTAGATGAGCTAATCCAATATGAGGACTCGGACCTTTGTTTCGCCTCTCTGATGATCCGTTATGTGGAGAAGAGGAAAACCATGTATGATACCATCGGCTTAAGGTACAAAACAAACCTTTTTTTTATCCTCATCTCCATCGGCTTAAGGTACAAATCATTTCTTCTTATTTTGTTTGTCAATACTTTTCAGCTTTTTGTTATGTATCTAGATAGTAAAAGTTAATAAACGGTTGGGGTTTCGATTTTTATTGAAATTCGGTTTCTGAATTGAATCCGGTTTTAGGGTTTTGCTTATTTCTTTGTTGAAGAGCTCTGCTGCTTTCGTTGCGATTTCCGTTTTTATTGAAATTGGGTTTTTGAATTGACTCTTGAGATAAAGGTTGGGTGTTAGGTTTTGGATATTGATATTTTATTTTTGTGGGTTTTTTGCTAGACTTATGGGCTTATAATTCAAAAGATTTTAGTTTACCATTCTCAAACCAGTTATTCAACAAATCCACGGGAGCAACTAGAATGAGAGAAGACGGTCATTATGTATTGTTATGTACTGTTTGAGTGAACAACTTCTTAAAAGCATATGTTCTTTTACTTATGTAGATGAAATGGCATATGGTCTCAGTTACCTTATTGAGGGAAATAGCTCAATCAAAGATGCCAATCCACTTACTTGGCCTAGATGTTGGCACAAAGTACATTGGCGTGGCGGTTTCCGACTTTAATAATGTTCTGGCACTACCTTATTGGTAATTATTATTATTGTTAATAGAATATATGATACTGTGTGACTTTTTCCATGTTATTAACAATCTAACCTAAATCTTTTTGATATAATGGCGATGAAAATAAGTAAATAAAAAGCTTTTACAATGTCTCTTTGGGAGGTATGTTTATTAGTTTATTGTTTTGACATATAACATCATATATATATATATATATATATATATATATATATATATATATATATATATATATACATCTCCTATATTGGGATTATTTGCTCATTCTACTTTCTGTAAAGGTATAACGTCATTTTAGTAGTTTTTACCTTTATGTTTCGTAACATGCATGTGGTAATAATGTCGTTATTTTTATGATGCAGTATTTTGGATAGAGATGATAACAACATGCGTAAGACGGCCTTTGAAATTGAAACTTTGGTTAGTTTGCCAATTTCAAGATGAAGTTACTGAAACTACAATAAACTGTGATGTGTAACATCATATTCATTTTTCTATCTAATCGATTTGAAATATTCTATTTGTGAACTAATCTCATCCTCTTTTTTTTGTGCAGATTAAAAAGCTGTCTATTGGGGGGCTCATTGTAGGGAAACCCTATAATAGGAGAAAGCCTAGCCCAAGTGTATGTTTTCAAATAATAATGTATCTGCAATCGCTTTTATTTAGTTAGTAATCATAATCATTTTTCATTGTTTTTTTTTCATTTATGTTAGACTACGCAAGTTACAAGGTTTGTGGAAGATCTTAATAAGACAAAAGTGTTTAAAGGTGTGAACTACGCCTATTGGGAAGAATGATTTACTTCAAAGGTTTGTACTTTTATGTCTATGTAAAGAAACCACTGATATAAGCCCTACTATTACCTTTGGTGCTTGAATGAACACAACTCATAACTTCATTGCAATGCTAACCTTGGTTACAGCAAGCAGAAATGGTAATGTATCCCTTCCGTTTCAATCATCAAACACACAAGGAAATAAGTGACAAGTTTGCAGCCACATGTATGCTGCAGGTCTGATATCATTTCTGTCTCTTAAGTTTTACTTTGGTATAATTGCTATAAAAACCAAAAGATTCTCTCTATTAAAAATGGTTTCTGCCTTAATATGCAAATGAGGATTTTCAAATAACCAAAAGATTATCTAGATAGAAAATGGATTCTGCCTTAATATGCGAATGAGGATTTTCTGATTTGATTTTCCTGTTTATTGGGCCTTTGCGGGGTTTTCTGGATGCAGTTAATCTCCCGATCGCCTTAGCAACAAACTTGGGTCATTAAGCTTTGAGTGGTAAAAGGCAGTCTTATGAAGTTCATATTTTTGAATTTGCAATGCACTTAATGTAACAGGTATATGTAAGGTGTTGTTCAACTTGATTAATACGCGAAAGATTTATGAATGTCAGCAATTGCTTGCTTTAGTTACTTCCCTTGCAATGTGTTAATGTAATGAGGAAGGGATAGTGTTATGTTGTTCTCAAAACCATCAGGCCTGGTATGAGTGTTGGAAGTGGAATTGGAGGCGATCAAAGCCTGCTTATATTCTTGCCAAACACAACATATCGGAGGGTATTATTGGAGTCACCTTAGTTTGAATATCTGTTAGTTGTACATTTAATGGAAACGGTCTCATTGTTGATTCTGGAGCTTAACTATGAGAGATTATCTGGTTTTCTTGGATTGAGTGGCTGTGGGAAATCAAATCTTCTTACTTCAATTGGAATACTTGAACTTCCAATGCGTGGTTCATCTCACTAGGGAAATTGAAGCTTGTGATTAGTCTTTACTTCAGGTGAATGTTATGAACTATGATGAAGAGAGGCTAAATTAGAAGCTGAGTGTTTGGCGGGTGGTGAAACACTTGATCATTTCTGTGAATGATTGAATGTCATGAATGCATATACTGCTGAAAAATTTAAGAATGTTGGATGAATGCATCTCGCCAGGGTCCATTTCTTGTTAATCTGTGCAAGATGATTTGTTTTTGTAATTGTGTAGTCCTTTGTCGCAATACATAAAATCTAAGCATTTCAAAAAAAATCTGTATTATTCTTGGCCTTAGCACAATACTATAACTCAGATCTCGCACCTTAAACATTATAGGGACGACAAAGCACTAAAATAACACAAACTAGAGTATCAGCGGTAGTAGTAGTATCTGAAAGAGCCTTTGTTCCAATCTCTACACAAATTAAGCATTTATGGGTGTTTTATTCAATCCCAACCTTTAATAGACACACAAAACTCATTCAAAAGAAAATATGCAACTCTTGCAACTCTCCAAACATAAGCAGGGAACAATATATACAGACCTTACTTGAATCTGTAATTTGTTTAAGGTTTTTTCAACATAAATTGTACAACAAAATATGCAACTCTTGCAACTCTTACTTCAAAAGATCCCTGATCCCAAGGATAATACCTTTCCACTTCCACTCTACCACCTTAGATACCCGATTGACTTCTTTCAGAATTATGCACTTCCCTCTAGTGATGTAATAGACAATTCCAGCAGTGAAATAGATTGACGGAACCCGCACACAAGGCAGTGAAGTTTCGAATATAATGAATGTCAAACTCTCATCAGCAACACTTGCTTCCTTCTCTTGTATCACAGCCTTGTTACGACGCACCAGTAAATATGGTCTCCGTTTATCCGTTAAGAGTGTGCCTCGTAATGTCGACCTGATCAACTCCTCACACTACTACAAAAAATTGAATAGAGCCCCCTAAATAAAGCCCTGTTTTTACAAAAAGAGGGCTCTATTATCCACTCTCTAATAAAACCCTGTTTCTTAATTAACAACCGGGCTTTATTTGTTTGGGCAGGTTTAATTCAATTTTTCAATTCAGAGGGCGGGATTAATTCAACTTTTTTAATTGACTACATCACAGTATCTCTCACACACAGCTATTGTTCTTTCCCCATTCCCCTCACTCCCTTCACCATGCCATTGCTAGCTCACACATCTATCGGCATTCCTCCCTTCACCCATAACCATCGTGATTGGTAATGGTGAGTCATATCACCTCCATGTTGTTCCGTTAGATTTTTAATTGACACCTAGGGTTGGGTACTTGGGCATATGTGTGCTGAATTTAGGCTTATTATATATGTAATTTTTGGGTTATGTATGTTTTGTTTTGAGGGTTAGTTGTATGCTTAATCTATGTATATATATGTATATTGCAGTCTTTTTAGTTTGATGCTTAATTGAAACTTAGGGTTTATTCTAGACCTAATCGAAGATAGTTAATAATGTTGTATGCCTTTACAAAAATATTACTGTTATTTAAGTTTTTGTTTAATTTGTTTGCTTAATTTTGTTGTTTAATTACGACGTGATTTGTTCTCTGCCATTCTTGCATAAGGGAAATGTAGTTTTAATGTTTTCATATGTTTTTTGGTATTAATAAAAGTTATATCCAAAATTGTCATACTTTTTTGTGTTTACTCATTATATGATTTTTTTTTGTGTTTGCAAGGCTTGTTAGGGAGGGGCGTGGGTTCTCAGTTACCACAAACGGTGTACTCCTTTATTTTGTATTTACTGATTGCAATACGTTTGGGATACGAGAGATGGGTCGCTTTTGCAAGAGGTATATTTTGATTTTGTTGTGTTGTAATTGTTTTTATATATTGTTGTGATCAGCGGTAATGAACTGGTGTCTGCTAGACAATTTGTTGAGATAATGTTTCATTTATGTTCTGTAGGTTCTGATTTCCGAGTCATATCCATAGGATCCATGAATATGTACTCGCTTTTTGATTTCCATATCTATAATTACACTCAGTAATGCTTAGAGCTCAATCTTTAAGTGTTCTGTTTTTGAATCATCACACCTAATTCGCTGAGCTAAAAAGGTGTTTTGTATAAAGATTTGTATGTTTTACTGGTGTCTCCTAATGATATCAACACGGATTGTAGAAATAAGTAGACAACTTTTTTTCTCAAATTGCAAACTTAAGGAAACCGTGTATTGAGCTAGGGTGCAAGTCACCAGAAGTCATAGTGATTTTAGGAGCTCTACGATAAGCTGATATCATGTTCTTTGCTTCAATGATTACCTCTAAATATTGAAAAACCTACACTAAAATTGTATGAAAGCTTATGAATATAATTTTATGAAAAATTGTCACAAGAGTTTTGCCCAAGTACTTCAGTTTGGGAGTGGTCAGTTGCCGAGTTTCGTTTGGTTGAAGGTTCTCAGTATATTGTTGCATTTGGCCACCAAGAGAACACAGTTGTTATTCTTGGCATGAATGGAAGGTGAGTGACTGAAGCTCTTTTCTCTAAATGAATATGAGTGAGTATTTCTGAAAGGTTCACGCTGATCATTACTAGAATGAGAAAAGAGAAGAAAAGCCGAATACTTTGACAATCAATGTTGTCCCAAATTGCTAGATGAATTGTATAAGTTGCAAATATAAATGAATAAGTAAAGTTTCTGTAATTGTCTAACCATTAATTTGTTTACATGATTCTGTATATATACATTTCCAAAGGGTGCGAATGAATTGACATACCCTTTCCTTTTTTCTAACCGAAAACCTAACTAACATAACTAACTTTTTCGGTTATAATGTTTCTATCTAACGACTTTAGTCCTTCGTGTTTATAATAATACATATGAAGCAAAATCTAAGATTATCATGCGTCCACATTCTCCTCCTTAATCTTGATCGTTGCTTCGTCCTAAATCTTGAACTCCGAGCATTTGTCGCATAGTCACGAACTTCAATCTTGGTAGAGCCTTTGTTAGAATATCTGCTCTTTGTAGTTCTCCGCTGACGTGTTCCACATTGATGTGTCCATTCTCTACGCATTCACGAATGAAATGATAGCGAATATCGATGTGCTTGCTTCTTCCATGAAAAACTGGGTTCCTGACGAGTGCTATTGCTGAAACGTTGTCGACCTTCAGCGTTATCCTTTCCTCTTCCCATCCAGTTAATTCACTAAGTAGTCGCTTTAACCATAATGCTTGACATGCTGCTGCAGTAGCAGCCCACCATGAAAAAAAAAATTCGGATTCACATGAATGAATATGGCCACTGATGGTTGCTTCTTTGAGCGTAACCAGGTAATAGGTGACTCTCCAAAGTAAAATACTATCCCAGTAGTTCCTTTTCCTTGATCGGTGTTGATTCCGTAACTACTGTCGCTGTAACCTGTGATCTTACAGCCGCCTTCTTTCTTGTATATTATGCCATGCTCCTTTGTTCCTTTAAAATATCGTATTACTTGCTTTACTGCCTCAGAAATCCTCCTTCGGGTCATTTGCATGAATCTGCTGAGCAGTCCGACTGCATAACTAAGATCTGGTCTTGTATGTAGTAAGTATCTGAGACTTCCAATTAAGCTTCTGTAATAAGTTGCGTCAACTGAGTTTCCATCTTCCGCCTTGACCAACTTAGTACCGGGATCCATTGGTATCTTCGTTCACTTATACTATCTGTCATACTCGTGTCTTTCAAGATCTTGTTAATATAACCTGTTTGCTTGATTGTAATCTCTCCTCCTGTCTGTGTAACTTCTATCCCAATGTTAATAAGCTAACAATCCTAAGTCGGGTCATTTTCAAATTTTCTTGGGCATCTGGGATTTTAAATTCTCTATTTCCTTTCTTAGAGTGCCGAGATTACAAATTCATCTACGTAAAGTCCTTGACTATAAGTTAGAAGGGTTTTACTTTGCTTCTCTTTAGTGGTAGACTGTTGTTCCGAGATTTACCCATCTTAAAATTTAATAATATTTAAGGTTTATCAAGCTTTACATTCCATCTCTTGGTGCTTGTCTGAAGCATATAAATCGTTATAGTAAACTTTATAGACTTTCCCTGAATCCTTTATAGAATAAATCCTTCACCGTTGTGAAACATAGAACTTCTTCCATCAATTCTCCATTTAAAAATGCTGATTTTACAACCAAGTGGTGTACTTGCCAATCCATGATAAGCTTGCTAAGGCTAATATTAACCGAACTGTCTCAATCCTAGCAACTGGTTCAAAACTTCATGGGGAAGTCTAATTCCTTTTCCTTAGTACAAGATCCTTTTGCTACTAATCGTGCCTTGAGATAATGGCTTATGTTTCCTTTCATCCCGACTTGGATTTGAAACCCATTTGAGTCCTATTGCCTTCTGATTCGGTGGCAATGTAGTAAGAGTCCATGTATTATTCTTGTTTATTGAATCTAATTCAATTTCCATGGCCTCAATCCATTTTCTGACCGTTGATGCTTCCTTGTAAAATACGGGGTTCTTCTTCCGAAATATCAGAGTTTGAGTTTCAACTTCCTTGTGTCTTCTAGATATATTACATCTAAGTCCTTGAACCCGTGCTGGTACATGATCACATATATTTCCTGAGTTCTTCGACGAACTAGTAGTACTTCTTGCTTCTGAGTGTGGGTTGTAATAGTAAAGGTGCTAGGTGTGATGGCGAGTTATGATCATTGAAATCGGATCCATGTTCCTGATGACGGGTTATCAAAATTATCATTGATTTTCAATGTTGACCGATGAAGCGTTTTAATTGTCAACTCCGTTCAACCACAAAACTAGTCCCGAACTGTGTCTTGTTTACTTGTATCCACTTCACTCTATCCCCAATCCCCATGGTTTTAAGTTTTCCATAAACTATAACCTTCCCTAACAAACGTGTTTTAAACTCTTCTTTGCAAGTTGTATCATAGAGCCAACATGCCTTTTGATCCTTCTCTACTCCTAAGTACAGTCATTGTATGCTTCTGTCGTCCATCTTCCTTTAAGTGAGGTAATTGTTACCTTTGCAATAAGCTAGTGCATCTGAAATATGCTTGGTTTTTCCAAGTTTCGGTTTTCTTTGTAGAGTGGACTCATATGGAGTTTTATCTTCCAGGGCTCTTGTTACTATGTATATCGTGTGCCTGACTGCTTCCCGCCTCAAAAAATTTAAGGGGTAACCTTCAATGGCTTTTCACATGGTGGGGGAGGGGCTCCCTCGTAGTTGAAAACCACTGTCCTATTTCTTCTCTCCACTACTCCATCTGTTGTGGTTAGATAAAGGTGCTGTCATCGTCGTGCTATTCCATACTCCATACAGTAATTAGTGAATTATTTGATGTAAATTTCACCTCCTCTATCTGTTTCTAGCATAACTCACTTTCATTCTCATTTCATTTCTATCTTCAGTCTAAATTCCTTAAAGGTACTGAATGCTTTTGTCTTATCGATGGTCCAGAAAGTAAGCCTAGCCTGAAACGTGGTACATCATCCAATAACAAGAAAATGAGTTTCATTGCCTGGAGTGTGTGGCTTGGACTTATAGGACCACAAAGTCTCCATAAACTAAGTGACCCAATGGTTTCTTAAGATCATAAATTTAGCTTGATTGGAAATGGTTGTATCTACTGTGTTTTCCTAAATAAACCATGCATCACAAATCTGTCCGGCATATCATCTTATTCTTGGTCATTCCTTCCACTAGACTCTTCTATTCCATCTGTTGATACGTCAAAGTTCAGATGACCTAACTACATGCCATGAACCATGCTTGGATATCTACATTGCTCTAAGAGACAATATAGGTGTGTTTATCTGCAGTCTAATTACGTAAAGTCTATTCTTAGGATCTTTTTCAACTTCATCAACAATTTCTCTGCTCGTATAATCAAACAAAGGCAATTTATTTCCCCTCCCATTATGACCTTACAACCTAAACTCCGTAATGTTGTCCTAGAATTAGTATGTTCTGCTTTTTGAGGTTTGGTATATAGTAACTCCCTATACTATCTTTTGTTCATGGTTTCTACATCTAGTAATAATAGACCCTTTACCCTTTATCTGTACATACGATCCATCTCCAAACCATCTCCCCCTGTTACGCTTTCACTAAAATCCCATTAAATGACTCCTTATGACTCCCGTCAAATGGTTACTTGGCACCATTATCTAAATACCATATGCATTGCATCTCATCCTGAAGCAAAGCATTATTCTGGCTTTGAAATTTTGCCTTCAATTAACAAAAATTCTTCGTGTGTAGTCAATAATAGTTGTATGGTTCAATCATCTTCAAAAAGATAAGGTTTATAGATTGTCCTGATTGTCGAAGTTTTTTCTAACAATTTTCATAAGATGTCCACGTTTGTGAACATTACTTTAAACATCGTACTTTGCTCAAATCCCACCTCACTTCATTACTCTTAATCTGAGTTTTCTTTGTGGTTCTGTGTTTTTTCTCCTTGTGAGTTATTTCTATTTCCTAAAATTTCGCCCTAGTTTTCCTCTGTTGAATAATTGGATCTACCTCCGCGTTTATTAAATCGCCTTCCTTTTCCCGAGTGTTCGCCATGTACGAATAGTAAGTTTTCCTGGCTTTCAACTTGACCTCCTTTCCGGAGCTTTATCCTTTCTTCAAATGCCTTGAGCTTTCCAGTGATCTCATCTAATGAGATATCGTCAAGATCACTTGTTTGTTCTATGGATGCTACTATCTGAATGAACCTATCTGGTTTGGCTCTAATAGTGTTCGTAAAAAAGTGATTCATCCCAACGTTTGTTCCTAATTCCCTTGCCTTCGTGGCATAGCTATTTAGTTTAGCCGTAAATGCATCCACCGTGTCCTCATCCTTCATTTGAAGTGTATTAAACCCAATCATTAGTGATTGTAACCGTGCTTGTTGCACTTTCTCTTCTCCAACGTGTCTCGTTTTCAACGAATCCCATAATTCCTTTGCTGTTTCGCAACCCGCTACTTGTAAAATTACATCTTCGGTCAATGCTTGGTATAAGAAAGTCGTCGTTGCCTTATCTTTCTTATTATCTACTTCCGCACCTTCCTTAGGTTCTATTGCTTCCCATAAATCATGAGCTTCTAATATAACCTTAATTTTAAAGCCCAACACGGTATAGTTTTGAGTTTATTCAACTTATGGGGAGGCATTGAGATATTGTGTGAAGGGGTGGAAGAAAAAAAAAAAGAAAATTGGGGAAACAGGGTTTTGGGTGCCGCAGTCACGTAGCCAACATATAGGTGCATATATACCTTCACCTCCTAGTCGTCTGTGGAAATTTATACTTCCTAGAAGGAATTTCTACTAATATGGAAAATAAATATTTCCGGGAATCCTAGTAATACGGGATCAATAAATAGTTCTCGGGATTTCCTAATAGTACAAACTAATAAATCTATACTATTCTAATATTAATTGAAATCCAGAAAAAATGTAACTTGTGACCTCGTTTTTTGTTAATAATACGAAATAGTATTCCCTTGTCTGCTTAGTAATTCATGTTTCACAACGTCTAATCGAATTCCCACTTCGTTCCCACTTTGTTTCTTCCTGCCTCGTTGCTTTTTCAAAACCTATTCGACTTTAACCCACAACAAACTTTCGAATTTGTTGCCTTGTTTTCTGTTTCTGATTCGAACCAAATTAAACACCACGGTTCTTCTTTTCTTTTCCTAGTCGAATTGTTATTGTACCCAACGAGTCTAAACAAAATCACAGCCTCCTGCTTTTGTTCTTTGACGCAAACAAAACGCAAACCTGCTTCTTCTTTATACCACACTTACACGTTTTTCTTCCTTGTGTGTTTTCTGATTTCGGTTCCCAACGTATCCTATGCGTTGCCTTTTCTTTTCCACTTCGAAATCCAACAATTTCCTACACACAAACTCGTACCAAATTCGGTATTTTACAAACCGATACCAAACTTCCCTTTTGATTCTGTCCACCGAACAAACTATCCTTTGTAACTGATCCTTGTTTGTCACTACCGAAACAAATTATTCCTTGTTTCTTATTTTTGTTGTTGTTGTTCCTTTGTTCGTCTCGACACTCTTCCACACCAAATCTTTCTTGAGTACTCCTTTGTATCCTTATTCCGCGTATACGTCTATTATCCTCACCACAACAACGTTTCTTCTGTCTTTGAGTCTTTTCCCTTCTCGAAACCGGTTCTTTTCCACAAAGCCTTACACCCGCACGTTTTCTAGACCAAACTATGCGTGTTCCTTCCCTTCCCTCCGTTGTTTCCAACGAAGTTTTGTCCCACCAATAACGTTTGGTGTATGAAACTTTCGCCAACCCCCCGCGCAAAAATGATCGTGCACTATCTCTTTTACGCCTACTTATTCAAGGTTGTTGCTTTTCTTGGAAGAAAAGAAAGCAACAAAAAAAATCTTCCTGCGAACAAATCTTCCTGCAAACAAAAACTGTTCACAGCGTGTTCCTAGGTCTTCCTTGTCCGTTTGGGTTTCGATGCTACAAAAACGATTTCTAGTTAACCACAGGCATCTTGCATGCCAAATTTTGTCCCAAAATGCTAGATGAATTTGTATACAGTTGCAAATGATAAACTGAATAAGTAAAGTTATCCTAATTGCTAAACCATTAATTTGTTTACATGATTATGTATATATACATTTCCAAAGGGTGCGAATGAATTGACATACCCTTTCCTTTTTTCTAACCGAAAACCTAACTAACATAACTAACTTTTTTGGTTATAATGTTTCTATCTAACGACTTTAGTCCTTCGTGTTTATAATAATACATATGAAGCAAAATCTAAGATTATCATGCGTCCACAATCAAATGTTAGTAAAACTTTTCTGCGCTGAGCTGCTAAGAAACTTTGGATGACTACAATCAAAGGTCTACACTTATAGTTTCATTATAAATCCGAGGATAAGTTGTGGTTGTAGAGAGAGATTATAGATTTTTGGTACCTACAGACATTTAATGTAGAGGTGGCAAAATGGGTGGGTTGGACGGATTGGGTAACGGCTCAAAACTGGTAATCTTTTGTGTTGGGTTGGGACAGATTGACGCGAATTACTTTTTGTCCAAAATTATCCTAGATGCTATATGAATAATTCTCTGTTGTTATTTTCTGCAAATCTTGAATCTGTTTCATGGGTCTATTACACGAAAACACCTCATCCATCTGATCAAGATTACGTTTCTTAGCTTTGTTTTTAACGTGTGGATTTGTTTTTAACATTGAACCACATGATGAATAGTAATTTTGTAGGTTGTATTCAGGTGAGTACGTTGCTGCATGATGATGATTTGAGTTTGAGTTCATCATCATCATGATGATTAGGATTTATGAATCAACAAGAATTATATTGAATGTGAAAGTTTGGGAGAGTTGGCAAATCTGGTCCCTCAGGGTAAATTGTAGTTTTACACCCACAGTCCTTTGTGACTAACATCGTTAAGTGTAAATGGGTTTTAGCCTAATGGGGTTAAATTTGGGCCGGTTGGGTTTTTAACTAAAAGGGATTGGGCTCATTTGATATTTTTGGGCTTTAAGGATTAAATAAGGGTTTTGTTTATATAAAGTGGGCTGATCCGGGCCCACTAGGTGGGTACGGGTGAGCCCACTTTTGACAATTTTGGATTTTGAGTTCGGTATTCGATGCTCTTTCCAATGCTGTATCCCGGGGTTGACTTTGACTTTGTCTTTTTCACGCTCTTCCATTCCGTGCTCGGTTTTGTCCGTTTTTGCTTGATTTTTTCGTCCTTTTGTCGGATATCCGTTTCCTGCACAATATAAATGGAAACATACAAATACAATGTATTTTTGGTACGTTTTTTTATCATTTTAGCTCGTTTTTAATGGAAAAAGGTATGTGTAATTAAACGCATACCAAGTGTTGAAATGAGTTGGCGCTGAGGTGGCAACGATGGGGCCCAAATGAAGAGGGAAAGTTGTGTCACTACACCCTTTGCTCTAAGGTGGTGTTTACTTTTCCCTTATTCTCTCTTATTGGGGTGAGTGGTGGGCCCAAATCTCTTAAATCTTCTTATTTCATAGACACATCAAAATCTCTCTCTACCCATTAAGTGGCTAAATAAGACATTATAACAATAGCCAAGAAAAAAAGAAAGAAGCCCTAAATACCCCAATAACCACTACTTCAAACAAAATGAACAATTAAATAATTTATAAAAGCCTACGTGTACCTTCAACTCTATTTTTAATTTTTTTTTATTTTGTACCTTCAACTCTTCAAGCACAAACGATCAATGATAAAGACCAAGTAACCAAACATTTATAACTTTTTTCTTCCTTTTCTTAATGAGCTGCAATTTATGTTTACTTTTTTTTAACAAAGGTTAGGAGAAAAGATCCGCATAGAATAACATCTAATCAAAAAACAAATTACTTGATTTCAATCATTCTTTTTTATTTTAATCTAATGGTTTAAATTAAGTGGAAATATTAGCTACAATTTATTGTAGCTAATTGGCTACAATTTTGTGCTATAATTGTGGGTCTCTGAGTACTGTTTGTGGGTCCTTGAATCCTGTTTGTAGGTCCCTGGGTAATTTCTTGTGTATTTTTAGTAGGGATTGTAGCCAATTGGCTACAATAATTGTAGGCATGTTATCCCCTTAAATTAATTATTATTTTAATTAAATTGAAAAAACTTATTTTCGTCTTATTTTTAAAATTAACATATCTCTTATACCGTTAATCGTTACGCAAAGCTAATTATATCATTGCGACGAGAATTAAATTATCTTTCTATAGATAGACACTTCTATATACTTTCGATGAAGTTTTTTTTTTCAATTTCCGCACTGAAAAATCACATGCGATTCGAAAATTAGAATGCTTTGAAAGGTAAAATTACCAAGATAGGACATTATTGTTGAACATAATTACCAAGATTAGTGGGTAGAAATAGTGATAAAAAGTTGAGATATTGTATGAGTTGATGGGTTATAAAATGATTGTAGATTCTTTGCATTAATATACAACCAATATAGCATCCCATCAACATAATACTAATCTATTAACTTGTAATAATCATACATACCGAAGTTTATAAAGAAGCCATATAATTTATGTCCGATCCATGTGGGATTGAAAAGCTTAAAACAAGTTCTCATAAAAGTAAACATACGAAAAGTTAGTCTTTAATTGGGTTATTTGGATGCAAAATCCTAACCTCTTATGTTTGTAATTTTCTAGCTCCTTGCTGGTTTCTCTTAATAAATTTTGCCGTTCAAAAAAAAACATACGAAAAGTTTTTCTAGCTCTCATACACACTAAAACATATATCAATTTCACTCGAAGATAAATTGTTAGTCTTCAATCGCAAAGAGCTCAGGGTCTCACGTGGTCTTGAGAAACATACTGATGCAATATAAACACCTTCGAGCATTGTGTACCTCAACGAGTGGCTCGGTGCCCTTTTTTTCGCTAGTAGGCCTGTTCGTAGATCCTGGCCCAGAAAACAAAAACCCGCGGTTAGCAAGACCAAATATCAAGCAACATATATCTTAAAAAAAATAAAGAGTGTTAATTTCTCGGACAACAAGCATACCTCATTGCATCAGCCTTATCACAACACCAATCATCGACAGTTTGTGCAACCCTGGATAAAATCCATAGTTACGCTAGACAGAAATACCCATTATATGGCCTCTTGATACATGTACAGCAATTTGTATGGCCTCTGTGTGCAAAATGCTCGAAGCAAAAGATTGAACTCTTCGGTACCGAATGGATTTCGTAGAGATAATTTAAGCTCTAACTTATCAAATGCTTCAAGGGTTTCGTCAAAAGATTGAAACTTTGCAATTCTTGATAGCATTATGCCAATTGATTTAACGGTAAGTAATGACGGATGTGTTTTGTGAATGCTTTCTATTAACTCCCATGCTTTGTCAACATTACGCATATGTGTTAATATATGAAGTGTCTTTCAAACACATCAGGACTCGGGATAAAGTTTGGAAAGAGTTTCAAAAAGACGTCCGAGAACGTTTTCTACATAAGTGGCTGTTAAGGTGGTTGATGGGATGATTTGGGTAAGTGCAGGACGAATGAGTTAGTTGGGATATGGATGGTCATTGATGGTTTTGGCGATTTTGGTGATTTCAAATTCTAAATAAGAAGAATAAAACTGGGAGCTGATCCAGCTTTTGGGAAAGAAAAGAGCATAATCATGCGAAAAAATAATATAAGTTAACTAGTTTTGCATAATCTATAGTAATTCACGCTTAATGATCAAACTAATTAAAGGGTAGTTTCGCACACAACTTTCGTATGCTCTTGCTTTTGAGAAAGAAAAGAGCATAAGGGGTGTTTGGGATTGCATATTTTAAAGTGTTCATCCCCTTTCCTAGCAGGTGGCTCGTTTCCAATAGCTTAATCTAGGGTAAAATAAGCATCTAAGCAGTATCCAAGCACTCAAAAGTGCTTATCTGCTTAATATTAAGTAGATAAACACTTACATAACCAACCTCCTAGCTTAGACAAAAAAAATTCTAATTTTGTTTTTACTTATAAAATTATAAAAGCAGTTTTTGTTGGACCATTAATGTTATAAAACCAAAGATTAGGGATAGTTTAGTATGTTAATTTTCTATAAAATAAACCCAACCCAGTAGGTTTGTTTGGGCTGGACATAAGATAACGGTATAAAACCGTTTTTGTAGGTTACAACGATTACTTTTAGTGAATCGGTATGCCTCTTCATGAAAGACACGATTTCATAAATGGGTCGTGTTTTTGTGATAGAAGAATAGATAACCCAGCAAAACCCCTACGTCATCTTTGCTTCTACATGTTGGATTCTTTGGCGATTCAGAAATAGCGTCGTTTTCAATTCTCAAGTTATTAGAAAATGTGACATCTGTGATAGCATTCGCCTTTTTTCTTTTTCTTGGTTAAAATTTAGAGGAAAAACTTGTATTAGCTGATTGGCTCAAATCTCCTTTCTAATTGCTAGCTTCTTGCTAGTTTTTTCTAATAAAATGCCGCCGTTTAAAAAAAAAATTAGATAGCGTCTTAGTTTCATAAATTCAACATGACAACTACAGTATATTGTTGGCATATATGTATAAAGAAATTTACATATGAGTGGTAATTATCGACACGACACGATAAACGACACGAACCCGACGCGAAGTTAAACATGTTTGGGTTGAGGATAAATAAGTTTGGGTAAAAAACAGGTCAATCTGTCTAACCCGTTTGATAAACAGGTCGTGTTTGGGTTTAGTAAGTAGTAAACAGGTTAACATGTGGACCCGTTTAAGTATATATAAGTGTCAGAAAAATAAAATATATAGCTTGGATTTATGTTGGATTTATGTACTGAATATGAGTGAATTACGATTATAACTCATATATCATTAGAATTGTTTATGTTTATCATTTTATAGATCCTTATAGCATTTTTGCATATAAACTAGTTAAATCGACAAACCACTAACCTTATATATCGCTTGACCTATTTACTTAAACAGATTAAACGGGTCACAAATAGGTTACATGTGTTATGCAGGTTTGGGTTTGGGTTGAGGTTCTTGACACGATTAATAAATGGGTCGTGTTTGGATAGAGATTATGATAACCCACAAACCTGTCAACCCGAACAGGTCAACGCCAACACGACTCGATTGCCAGTTTTTTTTGTAGTGGCGTGTGATTCTTTTAAAGAATAGCATTAATATGAGAATATTTGATATGCTACTCTTTTTGTCTTTTAAATGTTAGTACATTGTAGTTCTACAACATACATTTGCCAAAAATACGATGACAACATACTACTCTCTTTGTCTTTTCAATACAATTTGTAATGTATTTTCTTTCTTCCTAATAAGTTCTCACATCGCTTAAAATAAGGGGACCCAACTATAAAAGTTGGGTAATCCACTTTTGTATAAAAAGCCTCAAGCCATGATCCGATTCAACCGAGTTGATACGAGTATATGTTTTGTTGTATATGTTTACTTTTATGAGAAATTGATACGAGTATATGTTTTGTTGTATATGTTTACTTTTATGAGAACCTGTTTTAACCTTTTCAGTCCCACATGGATCGGACATAAATTATATGGCTTCTTTATATACTCCGGTGTGTATGGTTACTGCATGTTTAGATTAGTATTATGTTGATGGGATAATACTAGTTGTAGATTAATGCAAATAATCAACCATGAGTAGTGCACCATCAACTCACACAATATCTTAACTTTTTATCACTATTCTAGTATTCTACCCTCAAATTTTGGTAATTATGTTTAACGTAATAATGTCCTATTTTGATAATTATACTTTTCATAAGCATCTTAATTTGTTATTTATACGAGGCATGTAGACCCGAGCGATGCACACGGGTTGTATATAATTGTTGATTGCGTACGGTTTCTGCATTGCAGACGGGTTGTATCTAATTGTTCATTGTGTAATGATTCTGTGAATTGTTGAGGTGTATGTATGATGGTGCATTTAGTATTATTATTGAACTTAGCGGATTGCTCGCTAATAGTTACACCTCACTAAACTGGTCGACAATGTAAACATTATTTGGTCCATCGCATTCTACTTTTTAATCCTGTCATATGCATCTATGCACCAAATATATCTTAAGTGAATTGCTATCGTTTCATCATCTTTTTAAATAAAGAGTGCAACACACTATATATCTACATATACCTTACCTTGATTAATATAATCAGTAAACATTAGTTTTACATTAACAACGCCACATCAATATGGTGAAGTTAACAAAGAAAGTCAATGAAATAATTATGATCC